>CM055962.1:5042087-5252087 GCA_029531755.1 Holothuria leucospilota | reverse complement strand
TTTAGTGAAAACTAAAGACTCTGCAGTTAGGTCAGAGGAGTAAGCTGTGAGTCTCATACGTGTCACATAGGTTGACTGTTGTACGTGCATGAATATTCTAAATTTAACAAAAACTATGGATTAATTGTAGTTTGGCTAAGTCAAGGGAGGAAGTTAAATGAATCCCATTCTTCCTAAGTAATAAGTGCCAAAATGAATACATGAATTGTGTGATGATTGCACTCACAATAAAAGGCCATTTGGTGTGATTGGTGTTTGGTATGTATGTGCCTCCTGCAGCTATGTACAGTAGCTCTCTTTTTGGTGGAGGTAAGCGGAGAGGAAACACTTATCATTGGTAAATGTGTTCGTCGAACGTCATCGAACCTGATATACAGTATATACACTTTCTTAAGTCAAAGAGTCAATGTAATGGTTTGGTTCAGGCTTATTGATTGCATTGTTTTCTCCTTTTGAAGGTAATCAACCATGTGAGTGTTTTCAATGATCAACTTATTAGTCAACATGACGACAGGCTCGACCACTGGAAAACTGTCCTGAATATTTAAAATGAACTTTGCAGAAAAGTCAGTTTCATTCAAACAAGCAGGGTACTCACGGTTACAAATATAGAACACTGACATCCACATAGTTACAGTATCCACAAACTCATTTGATTTGTCCATTATCTCTCATATCAGCAATCAGAGACAAGGTTGATGAGCCAAGGACATTTTCATTATCAAGTTTAAGATACACTCCAAAGACGTTTTCAGTATTTCTTACATGTTTTGATACTTATACCATGTGAATGTGTCTTTAATTGGGAAGATTAACCCTGTTGCTTTTGATTCGGGTCAAAGGTCATCTGAAGTCACCAGATACAAAACTCTTAAAACAAGGTAAGAATTATAGTTACTGCTCATTCTTTGCATGCGAATTTATTAAATTGAGTATTTTCCATGAATAAAATTTTTTAAGTTTTTGTGATTTTCATATTTCCAGTTCTTGTACGTTATCAGAAGATGTCCCTATGCTGTTAACCTTGTAACGGACTCTTGAATTTGTAATTTTGCCCAAATGTCACAGTTTGCCCTCTTCATGCATAGAACCATCTATATTTCAGATCAATTCATTCAAATACCTTTTAAGAAGCATGCAAAGCATGCAATGAAATGAAATGCATAATTCTAGAATGTGTGTTTTTGTATGTATTAAATTTCAGGATCTATATTCACCGATGCAGGTTTATATGGAGTACCTCACATGTACTACTATAAACACAACTATCTTGCAAAGAATAGCATAGTCAGAATATTGTACAGCTCAGGCTGCTCTATATGGCAGGTTACCAGAGTGGACCACGGCTTTTTACGAACAGGAATAAACGACTGTGACTTTTATATTGTTTATAACATAGTCATATCATATGCACTGAGGAGGGTTTCCTTTGGCAGCAGGTCTTTAAAACCTGGTAGAAAAGATTAGTCAATACGTATTTACTAGTTTGAGCAGGTTAGTCCAGCTGGATGGACTAGCTTAAAAATGTCAGACTAACCTAAGCTTAGTCAAGATTGACACCATCTGGACTAACTTTAAATTAGTCAAAAACTATTCAAGCGACTAAGCTTACCTAGCTTGCTTAACTAATGTAAAACCTAGTCACAGCCGTCAGTAAAAGATGTCTTACTACTTTCATCATTACTCAAGCCAGTTAGTCTGGTATGCCTGACTAGGCAGGTTTTTTAGTTCAGACGGATGGACTAACACCACATTAGTCAAGATGGGCACCATCTGGACTAACTTTAACTTGGTCAGGCATACTAATTTAGGTTTTCAGTGGTGTACTTTAAATTAATAACTCTTTCTATAAAACTGATGAATAAATTATGACACAATTTTATAGCTAATTTGGCCTTTGACCTTTGACTTTTAGCCTTTGACCGATGGTGTCTGTCTTTAATAACATATGCACAAAATAACATTTAAGGTACCTAACCACCACGTTTGAACTTCATCGGAGTTCCGTCACACGCTGTCGCAACATTTGAGTAGAGTTAACGTTTGACCAACATTCGCCCGTTAATCTTGACGTTTAGCAGAAACGAGGAAAATTAAATTCAACCCAAAGTTCTCTAAATACGACTTCGTTTATTGACTTTCTGTAGCATGATGAGTGGCAAATAATGGCAGACACCAATTTTAAACTAATCTGAGCTTTCACGTTTGTTCTTGACCTTTGGCGTCATCACATAGCCAAAGACAAGTTTCAATAATATAGTACCAACCCATCAAGTTTGAAGTTTATTGGACGTATGGTTTACGAGGAGTTAGCGAGTCACATTTGTTCGCAAAATGTAAAAAGCTTTTTACCGTTTGGACCATATTTCAACTTTGACCTTGATCTTTAGCAACCCGAAACGACCATTTTAAACTTTGTGTCATGGTTCGCTTTACGTATTTTGAGGTCCGATGACTTTCTGTAACATTCTATACATGGCGATTATTACCAAACCAAATCTTCAGTTAATTAAACATTTTACTGCTGACCTTTGGTCCATATCTTCATCGATCACCCATACACAATAGTTAAAGCCAGGTAACTGACCATCAAGTTTGAACGTGATCGACTGATCGGACTTACCGTTTAGGAGGAATTAGTGACACACTTTTTGCTCAAGCACACTTTAAGACACTCAGAAACACTTACATACGGCTTCACATTTCGGATTTTAGGTGAAGTACAATATGATCTCCCTACACTTTACATGCGGGGGGGGGGGGGGGGTGGGATATTAAGTTTCTCCAATCTCCTTACGAGGTGCAACTTACAGGGAACTATTTCTATCTGGAACGGTTTAGATCAGTGTTGTTATGAGGCACTAACAAGGCCAACCAGAGGGTCACGATGCCAGCAATTGTTTGAACCCTGAACCTGCAACCTCGTTTACGAATTCGCACCATCTGAAGAGTTCGACTAAATTGTACAATCGTCTAGACTGTATGAAAAGAACATTACATCATGGCACATTGTGTTGATTAGGACATGACACATTGTGTTGAAAGCCTAGATGTATTCTACAGTCTTCTACCTCATTCTTCGAATCGATTGTTTTCGTCGGGATAGATGGATGGATGGATGGATGGATGGATGGATGGATGGATGAATGGATGGATGAATAGATGGATGGATAGATGGATAGATGGATGGATGAATGGATGGATGGATGGATCGATCGATAGATAGATGGATGGATCTATGGATAGATGGATGGATAGATAGATGGATAGACAGATATATAGATAGACCGACAGACAGACGGACGGACGGACGGATAGATAGATAGATCCGTCCGTCCGTCCGTACGTCCGGACGGACAGACAGACAGACAGACAGACAGACAGACAGACAGACAGACAGACAGACAGACAGACAGATAGATAGATAGATAGATAGATAGATAGAAGGTAGGTATATAGGTAGACAGACAGACAGATAGATAGACTGAAGAATTAGAATGGTTGGTAGCCTCCCTGGGCGATTTGCTAAATGCAGCTGGGCCATTATCTCGGTACAGCCCTATTTCGTTTTGGTATTTCGTTTCCAGCTTCGAAAGTAGGTAAGACCGCACTAGCTTACAGGTCTCGGCTCCTTAATGACTACCCATGGTGACGTCAAACAGTGTGTTGGTGTCCTTTTTGCACCAGGGTGAATCCTCGTGGAAAATCAGTGATTTTTTAGCCTGCATAATGCTGTTTTTCTCTTGGTCGGTGACAGTGTCATATCCTGCAGCAAATTTCAGAACCTTTGGCGGAGTTACTCAGATATAGACAGGTAGATCTTATTGATGTCACCTCGTTAGGTAGAACTCGTTGATTCATTTAGCAAATCGCCCAGAGAGGTCGAACTTATAAAAAAGGACATATGCGAAGCATTCGAGTAGGAAAACCTGAAATTAACCAAAGAGGCCAACAAAAAGAAAGTCAATAACCTCGACATATCACTAGACCTACGGACAGGAACATTCAAACCACACAATAAACCGAACAACACACCGCTGTATGTTGTATGTCCACCTAAAAAGCAACCACCCACCATCGATACTCCGTAGTATTCCAGCTGCCATCAACAGACGTCTCTCCAGCATTTGTCGGACTGCGATGCATTTAACACTGCAATCCCTCCCCCCCCCATACCAAGAGGCTCTTGCAAGCAGCGGATACAAGTACCAGCTCAAGTTCAACCCCGAAATCTCCCAGAAGAAGCGCTTCCGCGGCAGGAACATTGAATATGGTATAATCAACCCGATAGTTCCAATGTCGCCACCAATTTTTGCTACAAGTTCCTACAGTAATTGATAGATGTATGCTTCCCCAAACAGGACCAACTCAGCAAGATCTTTAAAAGGAATACCCTAAAGCTCAGTTACAGATGCATGCCCAATATGCCAAGTATAATTTCCTCCCACAACAAATCCATACTAAAGACGGAACGAGGGAAAAACCGCGAAGCCAACGCGAAAGGGTGGAACTGTCAGTCTGGGCAGGGGGGGGGGGCGTAGCTAAGAAGAAACTTTTAGGGGGCCTAGGTAACCAATGGGGGGTGGCACAGCCGAGGGTCAGGCTTGTCAGGACTATCTAAGCGGAGCGCCACCATCGGTTGGCGCGGAGCGTGCAAGAAAATTTTTGGCTTTACAAACCCTCCAGATGACCGGAAACGGCACTTCCCACGTGTTTTAAGCTGCATGTACCCAGTCTTCAAATTCGAATCTCATGTCTGCTATTTCTCAAAAATGGAAAGAAAATCAGTCCATGAAAAATGGTAATACACAAGGCCACACATACACTTTTTTGCTAGGCGGCAAAAAGTGGGCATTACTGATCTGTGGCCTGGGGGGGGGGGGGGGACTAAAGGGAACGGGTGTTTCCCTCCCCCTTGGCGAAAATTTGTAATTTCAGGAGGACGTATAGATAGCAAATGGTGCAATATTTTAGGGATTTCAGCTTTAAAAGGAAAACGAAAAGTAGTTGTGACTAAGTGCGACAAAAGTCATTTTTGAGAGCGTGATGGATATGATGTGAAGCATGACCTCAGCCATTGAAATCCGTTGTGGGGAAGAGTTTAAGGGAGGGGAGGGAGTGTTATTGGTTATAAAACGTTTTTATGACTAAACTGTCACGGTTTAAAAACGTTTTTAAGCCTATGAAGATTGAAGCTACCTATAGCAACAACAACAACAACAACATTGTAGCTATGCATAATCTCGCGTAGCGCGAGAATTTTAGAAAAGTAGGCTAGAAATACATTCTAATAGAGCTATAAATGATTGGTGATGTGTGCAGATATAGGCATGAAAATATTGATCTGCCTATTTGAAATTGTTTAAGTTCTATCAATACGATCACAGCTGTTTCTTATATTTTTACTGCATTTTCTCTGTATATTTTCAAAGTTGGAAACGGTACACTTTGAAAATTTCTGGGGGTAATTGCCCCCCCCCCCCCGCTGTGTAGGGCCGTGAATATCATATTGAGCTGAGGTAATACAAGAATCATACTGAATGATGCATCCCTTTTCATTTATTTTGCCTGCAGTTTTCCCTTATTCACCTTCTAGTATATCTCTGTTACATTTGTCCATAGGCTACATGTCTACTACTCAATTACATATCCCCTAGTTCATACCATTTTTCTCCAACCTAGGATTACCATATACATTTTCTAGCAAGGAGGACATAGGTCACTGTCCTGATTTAGGGGTCTAAGGCTGTCCCCTTCCCTTTTGAAAATTTTCCTGTTTTCAATGGTGTCTAGATGCAAAACGGTGCTGTACTTGTTCACGGACTCAAGTCATCGGTATATTACTTGGTCAGACCTATATTACCACCAGTAAATCGTTCAAACTATTTAACCCGCAAAGGAGAGGTAGGGATCCTGTGGGAAACACATGAAATCCCGACCTTGTTGGCAATTTTACAAATCCGGACCGTGACGCCAGTGCGAACTACTAAAAAGAGGACTTGTCGAAAACAAAAAGTTCTACAATGCACTTGTCATGGGCAAAGAGAGATACACGACATACTTTTTAATTAAAGGGAAACAATAGTACAGCTTTCTAAGCAAGTACAACATTTGGAACACATTTTTCCAAGCATTGTGATACCATTAACAACTAACATAACTCAATATCTTATTTACCACGAATTTTTCAAAAAAAATTTGAAACTCACTAAATGCCATTGCGTAAGCAGTCATGATATTGTGATATTACCCACAATGCAACAGAACTGTGATGTCACATCTGCACCTCGCCGCGGGTTTTACAACAACTGCTTGTGTAGTTTGTAAGCACACACCTACAGTATTCACGGTAACGTCAACACTATCTTTAATTTTCAAAAAATGCACCGGTTAAATTTGCCATTAAAATCCAGAAATCTGTACGTTACTATCTAATATTATCATACAGCCTTCTTCTAACTTGATACGTACAATTTTTAACCAGTTAAAAAGTTCGAGAAAATCCTTCACCCTACACTTATAAGTGCAGCTCGAAATCCATATTGACTCTATATGGCATATCACACACATGCATGGTACTGACCACTGCACTGCATCGCCGTAGTCCGAAGGGATTCGATCATACTTGTCAAAACGTTTTAGATTTTTCTAAACTCTCAACAGCCAATCTGCCAATAAAAGTTGTAAAATTCAAAGTAAAATATTCAAACAATACACAGAAGTCTCTTACCAGACAAAATGCGTCTGATTGAAGCTTACTCAACCAAAAAGAAATTCTGTGCCTGTTACCGAAAGCTCGAGGACGCCATGATGGGAACACATCGCGGAGAATGGTTACGCTTGCTTCCGGTAGACTCAAATACAACTCTCGACTGACATTTCAAGGTGTTGCTGAAAGAATGCGGCCAGTAATCCACCAAATATGCAATAATCGATTTCCTACTTCACAGTGTCTACGCAAAATCCTCATTATATGCATTAAACCAGAAAATATCACAAGACATTCGTCTCGAACGAAAGCCAGGCCCTAGAGAACACATATAGGTGTTTTAAAAAGAATAGTGTTTCCATAAGTTAGACATAAATTTCCCTCAGTGGATCAGAGTTTCCTTAAGTTTTCATGACTACTACCGAAGAGTTGAATCTCTTATTGTTCTTATGGTAACATAAGAGTAAAAACAGATAATCATCATTTACGTATGGGAATCTTTATGAAGAACTATCCAAACACCGCATGAACACAGCCCTTCAGCGTGATACTATGGTCTCGGAAAATGGAACCACTGAAAGGGAGTATTCCTTGATAGCATCCTCTTGCAATACTACGAAAAATAAATGGGCAAGAACTATTTAGTATTTTTTAGCTGTGGGGCATAAAAATCCCACCGAAGTTTTTGTTATACTTCTATATTTTTTATGATTTAAAATACATAATTTTGAAATTTTGAACCACCACTCAGAAAAATTAAGAAGGCTTATTTAAATTTATTTGAGCTGGCAACATTTTGCTCTGGAAATCGTGAGGTGCGCGTTGTACGTCAGCAATCAGCTGATATCTAGTCGTCTTCTTTCGAATATGTCTGCGCACATGCCAGTAAGCGAGGGAAATTTGAAATATATTATTCTTAATAAAGGTTTCATGTAAGGTCCACCAGGTAAACATTATCTGTATTATTTTTATCTATACTACACATATGTAAAGGGTCAAATGGCCACTATTGTTCCCCTTTAAGGATAGAAGAATTATTCGAACGCAGTACCTTACCGTACGGAATATTTTGTGTATTATACCGTATGGGAATGGTCGTGTAAGAATGGTCTTCAGTGTATGGTTGTCATGTTTTCAGTAAACCACCCAGCCATCCGAAAAGCAGAATGGTCTTAAACTGACAATGCCACATCCGAATTAGTCGTAGGGACGTTCGTTTCATCGTCCAAGCGAATTATATGAGAATAAAACGACAGTTAACGACGATTATATACCTAATTTAGTGAAAGTAGGCATTTTAAAGTTATAAGTTGATTTCATACGTGCGCAAAATGTGTTTTTCACACATTTACGTTTTTCTTAATTCTTACACATTTTCTTTATTTTTGAAGGAAATACTTCAAAATTTCCGTTCAAACATTTATTTTTTCTTAATTCTTACACATTTTGTTAGGACACAAAAATCTAGGGGGGCCTGACGAATATCTGAGGGACCAAGGCCCCCAGCCCCCCCCCCCCCGTAGCTACGCCGCTGAGCCTGGGTTATGCTCGCTCATTCATTCATTCATTCATTCATTCATTCTTTCATTCATTCATTCATTCATTCATTCATTCATTAATTCATTCATTCATTCATTCATTCAATCATTCACTTGCATGCTGCGCACACTGGCGAGTGTAGTCGGCTTTGCTGGCTTTACGAAACAGATCTGTAGTATAGTGATATAGTGTTATGAACTACCCAAGTTCGTCTTTCTAGTTATTTCGCTCTGTTTCTTACATAGAGAAATCTAACCTATTTGGTTTGATCCACTGCCGTGATAATATATTTGTATGTAATATACTATATATATATATATATATATATATATATATATATATATATATATTTATCTAATTCGGCACTTAGGGGGAAAGTTGTTGTTGAAAAGTCGACCTTAAGGGGAAAAAATTTTTCGGGTGAAATATAAGTTTCGCCTTAACGTTTCCACACACTTTCTCTATAGGAATACGTAAACTTACAAGGGCGCCCTCTTAGATTTACAAACTAGATGCCATTACTTCAAAGTTGTCAAATTTACGGACACCTAGCTGTTAACACAAACGGATGGCTGGCCATTGAAATAACGTTAATCATATGTTTAGGGCGAATTTATTTCTTATGTATTTTATTATCTTTTTTTCGCCCTATGTACAAGCAGATATAACAATTTCCCCTTAAGGTGGGAATTAGCTTTATATATATATATATATATATATATATATATAATATATCCTTTCCTTCTTTGATAAGGGCCACGCTCTATCTAGGATTGGTTTCAATTCAAGATCGAATGTATTAACCAATTTCTCTTCGACCTATATATATATATATATATATATATATATATATATATATATATATATATATATATATAGGGTCGAAATACTGCGGAGCACTAGAGTAGTATGTAGGTCGATAAAGGTTGTAAAAAGTGCTTAAAGTTTGCGGAAAATTCCACGCCGATAATTGCTTATAGGCCTCTGCTACGTACAAATCCTTCTGCCAAACCACCACGGCTCCACCCTTATCAGCTGGTTTGATGATGAGGTTCTTGTTTCTTTTGAGTGACAAGAGAGCCTCCCGTTCTTCTGGGGAAAGATTACTAAGGGTAGTTCTCTTGGGGGGTAGAAGACGATCAACATCCTTATTGATGGATTCAATAACGGAGTCTAGGATGTTGTTTTCTCCAGATTTGGGTGTCCAGGAAGAACGGGTGGAGCCTAAAGTGTTCAAAAAATCTTCAGGACTCGTATTGTCTGGCTGATCTGTGATGCCAAAATGGTGTCGGAGGCGAAGTTTCCTGCAGAATGAAGAAACATCCCTGCCTATAAGCAATTATCAGACCAAAGTGCATACACTGAACTTCCCTCTGACCCCACTTCCGACAGCCAAGCATTGGTTAAGAAGACTTTAACAAACCTTATTAGAAACAATCAACTTCCTAAATCAGCAACGTCACTACTCCACCCTTGCCCACAAATCTCCAATTTCTATCTGCTTCCCAAAATCCACAAGGCTAACAACCCTGGTAGACCCATCGTTTCTTCCCACAGTTGCCCCACCGTTCTTATTTCTGAGTTTTTGGACTCTGTTCTCTTCCCGTTGGTATCAGCGTTACCGTCTTTTGTTCAAGACACTCCTCATTTCTTGAGACTTATTCAAGACTTTGAGTTTCCCGAAAATTGCGGTGAACGTCTGCTATTCACCATGGACGTATCTAGTCTCTACACATCCATCCCCCATCATGCTGCCTTGTCGGCTATCCGCCATTACCTGGACCAACGACAAGACCCCCAAATTCCTACAACCACTTTCCTTCGCTTGACGGAACTTGTTCTCACCCAAAACTGTTTCCAGTTTAATGGGCGCTTTTTCCGTCAGGTTAAAGGAGTAGCCATGGGAACCAAAATGGGTCCTTCTGTTGCTTGCCTAACCATGGGCCACTTTGAAGAACAACTTTTTTCGCAGTACACCGGTTCTCACCCTTTCCTTTACAAAAGGTATATTGACGATATTGTGGGAGTGGCAACAGGGACCCGTCAAGATCTGGAATCTTTCATTCAATTTGTAGGATCTTTCTGTCCATTTTTGAAATTCACACATTGTATTTCTGACACTTCAGTGATTTTCCTCGACCTTTAATTGTCAATTTGCGACCGTAAAATCAAGTCAAACCTACATTTTAAACCCACCGATTCCCATAACTACCTTTTGTACCCATCCAACCATCCCAAATCCTGTACCAAATCCATCCCGTACTCACAACTTTTAAGGGCCAGAAGGATTTGCTCAGAATATTCTGATTTTTCAGCCGCTTCAAAAAGTATACTATCATTCTTTGAGAAGCGTCAGTATCCCACCAAAATCCTTACCGGTGCTCTACATAGAATCCAAGGAATCGACAGAGCGGAGGCTTTGAGTAAGAAGTCTAACACGTTTACTAATCTACGAATTCCTTTGGTAATTTCCCATCACCCATCGGTACGCCCCATCATTCGTGCCATTTACAGGAATATAGAGACTCTTCGAAAAGACCCTTCAACCCGTGACCTTTTCCCTGAACCCCCCATTACGGCCTTCAGAGTTGAAAAGAACATTTCCAAGCACTTAGTTCGGGCTTCCCACCCACAACAACCAACTGACAACACCCCAGGTACATTTCCCTGTGGTCGTAGTAGGTACAACACATGCCCAGTGGTTGGCAAGACCACACTTATCAATATTTTGGGTTCTAACGGCAACAGATTTAGTGTAAACCAACACTTCACCTGCACTTCCACAAACTTGGTTTACATTTTAGTTTGTGGACGTTGCAATTGCCTGTATGTGGGAGAAACCAAACGCCGCCTGGCTGACCGAATCACTGAACACCTCAGGTCCATCAAACAAAACCTTCAAGGTTATCCGGTCGCCACTCATTTCAACCCCCCATCACCGTGCTCAATTAAAGACTTGGCCGTTACTGCAGCCTTAATGTGCAGAGGTTCTGACCGTGATCGTCAGACCGCCGAAAACCGGCTTATCATGAAACTCGGGACCCTCTCCCCACACGGTCTTAACATTAGAATGGACCTTTTTTAACCTGTTCCCCTTTTCATTACTTTTTACCAGTTTTTTTCAGCCTTCTTTCGCTTTTTTACACCGTGTTCGTTCTGTGCGACCGGTTTGTTCGTGCCTTTCTTCAATGTGTTTCTTCTCTATTTCTACTTCTTTGTTATTCAGTTGCATTTCTTTGCCACCTGATGAAGAGTCTATACTCGAAACGTCGTGGAATTTTCCGCAAACTTTAAGCACTTTTTACAACCTTTATCGACCTATATATATATATATATATATATATATATATAATATATATATATATATATATATATATATATATATATATATATATATATATATATATATATACACTCTTCACAAGTTATAATATCCAGAGGCAGGCATACGACAAGAAACAACCTGCAATATACAACAGCGCTGAGAGATAAAAAGTCAGAGCTAAATCCCATTGATCCACAGGCCATCTGTTCTCTGCATTCTACCTGTGCCAAACGCCTGTGATTCGTCCGTTGCTCTAGCCGACTACTGAACTGTGCGGACCAGCCTAGTCTATAGTATATTATCGCGTTGGGGTACCATGTAGGTGCACAAGTCTAACCTTCACGATCTTTCAATAGCCGTTATCATCGCCGTCTTGGGAGAAGCCATGACCATCCTGGTACCTCTGCCGAGCAAAGACTAGAGATAAGTATACTGATTAAATATTGTAAATTTGATGTATTTTGTCGAAATATTGAGAAAAGGGGGGTTAAATATTTTGAGTCTAGAATCTTAACGGTTACCTCATTCTTCTGCATTCGGGTATGTGCATTATACCTACCCGTTATAGCGTTGAAGCTTTAGATTTATGTAGGGGTGACATTTCGTGCCTTCTCTAATAGGCAATACACGTTTCTCAATTCGAACCAATGCAAACTAGCAATTTCTTGGAGGGGGGCTCTCTACCCTCTTTTACGTTTGGTTTATTTCCTCTCCTCAAAAACGTTGTCAAAGTATATTGCAGTGATTATAAAAAGATGTTTATTCAATTATTAATTTCTTAAATATTTAACTATTAAACTTATTACTTGAGTTTGAAGTGTAGCAATTGTCGGATGATCATAGAATTATAGGATGCGAAGAACGACAACCTTTTCCCCTTCGTCCAAGTTTAGGTGAAGTACCCATTCTTTAGGCTAACTTGGTTTGCGAAGTCATAAACATTCCTAACAACTATACGTATGGCCCGCCTACAGCTTTATTGTAGTCAATGCTTAATAACATATAATCAGCAAATTTCACCTACAAGAGTTTACTTTTACATGACAATAATAACGATAAACGGGGTCGTTCTTGAAAAAAATATTTTCCGACAATAAAAGAATTCTTGGGCAGCCCATGGACGTATGAACATGAGTGTCATTTATCCCTTCACAATCCATTATGCATTTTTGATCATTTACTGTCAAAGAGGGGTAAAATGCGATGTTTTTCACAAGTTTAATACATAGTTTTAAACATATCCGATACCGTGTTGACAATGCCAACATAAATTCCCGATGATAATAAAACCAGTCCTTATTCTTAATCCTTGCCTCTTTGAAAGTGATACCTGCTTACATGCATTGTTTAATTAAGTGAAGAGGATCACACAGGAATATTATGATCTTACATCATAAGGAACTATAATTACACGGGACTACTTTAAAAGGGGCTGGGGTAGGGTCGGGGTGGACTAAACACCTTTGTTCGCAGTGAAACACGTTTGTTAGACACATAGCAACTATTTATACCGAACATGGCATTTTTTTTTTTTTGCCAAAATGGGGGATTGCAGCCACCCGAGACCCCACCCCGTACAGTTATAACAGAAGCTTGGAGCAATGGATTTTTGCTGGGTGGTCCGAGCACAAAATTAATGTTACTGATATACGACTAATGTATGGTCGTTTACTTACACTGAATACAGATTTCGAAAAAATGTTGTTTGTACTTTTCCCTTTTGTAAAACTGTTCCTCCTTTCTTCCAATAATTTTCATATAACATTGTTTTCCTGAAGTGGTATAGACCTAGTATCGATTTTATAAAGTGCTTTGAGACCTAAGTGTCAATTGTAGAGGTAGTTTTATGCTATTGTATCACCATAAGATTTCTCAAAGTTTCAAGGTGTGGTTGGGCTCCATCTCTGTCCTTCCCAGTTGCCCTACCGTCTCTTAGGGTCGTGCTGTTCGGAGTGTCCCCGGAGCTTCAAAGAACCCAGGTGTATATGTGATGCATAATTACGAGTTTACGTTTTGTTTGTCGAAACTTTCTACTGGCGCTTTCTGTAGCGCAGTAGTTGGAACAGTGAAGGGGTTTTCGCTCGCTATGAATGTACGCTTAGGCCTACACAGCTGCCATTTGTGATCCTGAAGTTACTTCAGGATCAAAAACGGCAGATATGTGTAACTTATGGGTACAAATACAATTTTGCAGTTTGAGATGGGCCTCGGTTGTGCCCTGATAACCAAACCTTTGTCGCCCCTCTGATTTATAAAGTAGCACTTATCTTTGACCATTCAACTGGACAGTTTCAGGTGCGGATCGGGGGGTCTTTTCTGGCACCAGTTCGAGCTTTCCTCAGTCGTTTTGGCACAATTGTTCTTTGAGACGATCCGAAAGCTGAGCCACAATGTTTATGTAGACTTATTTCTATTGTCAGATTCCAGAAAATCTAACGGTGCTTCATTTCAAATTGTCCTGAAGGAATCCCACAGTCCTGGTGATGTCCTCTTTGTAAGGAGTACGATCAGGGCTGTAAAGGCCAAGACTGGACTAGGACTCAATTCCGAACTCGAGTCTGCTTTTGGCTACAATCAAGTTGACCCAGAATGAAAGGTATTTGAATTGGCTCGGAACGGGCTCAAACTGATTCAGGCTCTGAGTCGATCCCAGCCGAGTCCATGAAATGAAAGCTACGTCAATGTTACTGAAGGCTTTATCGATTCCTTGCCGAAGGCGAGAGGAGTGTATGCAATCACGCTGGCGAGTGTTTGTAAGTGTGCGTTTGTTTGACTGTCAGACTGAGGACCTAAACAATGGATTTCAGGTCCTCAGAAGGAAATTCAATAGATTTCTCAAGTCCTCGTAAGTTTCAGCAATAGACAGTCTATTTAAAGTTAGGGTTAGCAATAGACAGTCTATTTAAAGTTAGGGTTAAGGAAGTAAACGCAAAAGAGATAACAATGAGGTCCTCGGTAAGTGTGGGGAAGAAAACCTGTATGTGTATGTATGTGTGTTTGTGACGCTGCCTTGTAAACACGATATCTCAAGATATTAAGAAGTAGAACACTATTTTAAAGTCATATAAGGTCACTAGAGGTCATAAACCGAAAAAAATTGTAAATACGATAAGTGTAGGTATAAAGCATGGATGTTTTTCATACTTGACAGGTGGATGCATTATAGCCAGAAGATGCCCCTATTGATTTTGGTAGAAGTCAAAAGTTAGCTGAGGTCACCGGAGGTGGAAATGCAAGATTTTTTAAAAATTCTTATAAACACGATATCTCAAGATAGCAATGATGGAAGCTTTTAATACTTGGTGTATAACTTTATCATATTAAAAAGAAAGAACCTTTTGTTTTCAGTGATGGTAGGAGATCATGAGGTGATCAGAGGTTAAAAACCGAAAACCCTGACAAAACACGATATTTTAAGACAGAAATGATGATTAATTTTCATACTTGGTATATAGATTTGTTACTTAAAGAGAAACCTATATACCCTGTTCTCACGACCTCACCCATGCCCAGGGCAAGCCAAAACTGGGTTAATGTCAAAACCACAGTCAAGCCCGGCAAATTTAACCCGCGTCCCAACGAGTTACCTCTAGAACCACTGGCATGGTCAAAATTCCTCATGATAAATAGATGATGGATTGCAGTGCGTCTTTAAGGAGGAATTTAGCTATTTATAATGGAAAGAGTTTCACTGTAATACTGTATGCCACAGATATGAGGACTGTGAACCAATTTGTGCAGGTAGTATACTACAGATGAGGTGACGCTGAACATATGCTTTTTCAGAGGATGGTACTTCTGGGTTAAGATTGAATTTATTGTAGGTGTGCTTATTCTAAGCAATTCTGGTCAAAGCTGCATTCAGTTTCTATAGTATGTATGGTTCTTGGGATATTAGCGAATGGATACTGTACCACACTTTCGACAAAAAGCGAACTTCCAGTAAGCTTTACACTGTTTTGTCCTTCTTTCAACTTTGCAAATAGCTGATTCCTTCATAATCCAGTGCTGTTGTTATAACTAGTAAATGTATGAGAGTCCCCCGGAGCTCTCACAATATTCCATATTAAAAAGCTCAGAAGAATTTTTATCATTTCAAATTTAATGAACTTCGATGTTAATGGCTCAGTAGGCCACATGGCAAACAGTTTGGTTTATGGTGAATCTGAGGTTATTTCAAAATTTGGACGTTAGGATTAAGCATGATGTGCACATTTATAGTTAATTCACAAATGATTTTTGCCATAATGAGTGTTTAACTTTCTTCATAAGGTTATTCGAGTATGGGGCATGAACAGCAACAATTGTGTGCATATTACACCGAAAATTTTGCCTCTTAAAACATCATTTTTCGTGAAAATTTACATTCACACAGTAATTTGAGACACTTCAACCAAAATGATTCTATCAGGAAGATAACTCTGATTTGTCAATGCTTTGCAATCAGAGAACACAACTTGGCTTCAAATATGTTTGTCTTTTCAAAACTAGTGGAAGGGGAAAAGAATTTCTCTTCTTCACAAGTTAAAAACTTTGTTCTTGCATAATCATACCCATAGGCTGGATTACGGGGGGAGGGGCACTACCCCCCACTGGGGGTTTTCCAGAGCTTAAAAAATAATAAAACCAGAAAGCCCAAAGGCCTAGTGGTTCCTTGCTGAATAGGGATGATTTGTTGCACTAAGTTTAATTCCTCAAGTTTATCCTTTTTGATTATATCATTTTCTATGTTGTCACAATTTGACCTCTACTGACCCTAGCTGACCTTTTGACCTCCACCAAAAACAATAGGTTTCTTCTAGTCACTATGAGCCAAACTTTTCCTTCTGTGTCTTCGTTTCGGCACTCTATCGCCCTTGTCAGGGCTTCGGGTTGCTTCCCCCTCCCCCCCCCCGTCGGGGAGCTTGCCACCCCTGTCGGGCAAATCCTGGCATCATCGCTGTTCTATGAAAAGAAGAGGCACCTGGGAAAAGTACGAAAATTTCTATGCAGTGGAAAATACTGCATTTAACCTAAAGAAAAACACTAGCTTAGGATTAAATGTCTCAAACGCTGTTTCAATGCTGTTTCAACTGGCGCGATTCGCATGGACCCGTTTTAAATATTGTTTTGGGATCCGGGGTTACTTCCTGTAGAACATCTTGCTTGTCATAGCTTCGTAAAAACTCTTATCATTGAAACCACCAAGAACCCATGGTCGTACGCAGCGAAGGGAGAAGTTCTCCCCTCCCCAGAAACTTTCAAAGCAAAATTTTTACACCTTCGACCTGTGTAAATTTAACGACTCTTTAAAGATTGTTTAGATGGAAGTTGTAAGGCACAGAAAGTGCTATTTCTGGTACCGTACAACAAGGGACAGGCACTTAGCCAAGGGGGGGGGGGGGCAAGAGCCCTCTTCTTGAGGATACTTTTTAGCTTTTCTATTATTCATATCGCTAAAAAGTCTGAAAATGCGATTTTTTTCTGCGAGCATCGCGCACCACACTCTAAATGCTAGGTCTACCATTCTTAAACTTAATGTTCCAAAGCCCCGGGAAACCCTCTAAATAATCCATCCCCCCCCCCCCCCCGCTCCCTCAAATTTTCGGCATTATCGATCCCAGTTAACTGTTATATCCATACGATATAAGGGTATAATTGCAAAAAGTCAAATTGTGATTTTTGTGGTCTGTAAAGTAAGTGCCAACCTTGTGTCATTTGAAGTTGAAGCTAAAATGTATCATTTCAATGCCTACAATTTTGTGAATACCCCAGAGCTTCCGGGGCTTCACCTCCTAAACCCCCCACCTGGGCTCTGCCCCTGGAACCAGCCAGGGGCCCTATGGCAGCCTCTGGACCCCAAGTCGTTAACAAACCTTCGGCGCCGTTTGACAGTATGCTCGGGTTCCCCCCCCCCCTACCCATTTTCACACATCAAATCCCACCCCTGACCATACCTATGTACATGAGCATTTTGTAACACATTAAATGTTGAATGAGGCGAAAACATTTGTGATGGTGTTGAAGAAGAAATGAAAAAACTAAACTGAAGGTGAAGGGCTGAAAATATAGATAGGCTGTCAAAGATTGGCAATGGAAAAACAAGTACAATAAATCATTCATCTGTCCTTAAAGATATTTTACTCCAACTCTTGTAGGAATCTCTTACTTAAAGTGTAATTAAAGTCTAGAATTTCAAAAATAAATGATAATGAGCTTGAAATATAAAATGCTGAAATTAATTAACTTAATGTGAAAATCACATTATCTGCTTATACTTCCTTTTGAAATGAAAACGTTTGTTTGACCTTGAAAAATTTACTGTTTTCCTGCATAGCATGTTGTACGGAAATGGCTTGTACAGTCAAGTCACCCTATACCAAACAGTGTAAGAGATAGGGTGATTGTAGGTGGATTGAAGATGGATTATGGTAGGGGTTACACAGGGCAGCTACAGTAAGAATTAATCCATTCAAATTTTCCTGCAAGGAACAATAATGAGACTAGCATGCCAAAAAGACTTTTTAAGATATGCACCTCCCGAAGCATTATTTTTCTTCAGTTTATTAAAATTCTTTCTTTTTTCTCGTCTTCTTTCCTTCCCTATCCTTTTTCTTTTTGTCTTTTTGTTTTGCTTATTTTTCAATTATTTCAGTCTTTTTTCTGCAGAGAGGAGAAGGGTTCCGTACCCCCTGAATACATGCTGGGAGGATGGATGATGGTAGGCGAGGGTTGCATGACGCTTTGAAAAATTCTGATCAAACTGTCCAGTAAAAAGGTGTAACAATATCCTACAAATTATAACGATTAATGAGTGCGAAGCCCATTGAAAAGGCCTTTTATTTTATGAATTTCTTGCCTCATTTTACACTGCAAAAGTTATTCATTATATTCAAATTCACTGTTAAAGGAGCTGAGTAGTGGCATACTTCCAGAATAAATACATCATACCAAACGAGATGATTACCCTCTGTGCGGGTCTAATTTTAAAAATATTAATCCTAATGCGTTTTATATTCTCATTTAGAATAATCTTGCAAAGTAATTTTGCAATAACGTTCCAATACTATTTCTTGGGTTATTTGATTATACACTTGATATATACACTTGATATTTTACAATTTGTTTTTTGAATTTCTGGTTCTTTACTTTTTCTTCTGGCACTGGCAGTTTTGAATCGTTTCCACTTGTATCAGTTCTGATCGATGCATCTACCCAGGCATGTAGTCAGGGCCGTAGCGACCGGGGGTGTCGGGGGTGTCTTACCCCCCCCCCCCTCCCCAAAGTTCGTCAGAGCAACAATAGTCGGAAAATCTGAAATACCAGTTGGAATTTCTGATACATCAGTCTAGCACATTTTTCCGACTGAGCATATGTCAACTTCGTATATATTTCCCAACTGGACCAAGTGAGAATAATACCAAACGTTGTTTTCCTCAAGTAAAATCGCATCAAAACTGTCCTTTTTTGCAAATTCTTCTCAAACTCTCAAAATTTTCGTGCCCTCCGCCCGCTTCAAACCTTACCTCAGTGTTGCGCTTATTATTAATATCTTCCGATAGCAACTTTCGGAGAAGCACAACAGCAGAAGTTGAAAGCTGTTTACAAATTACCAGATAAAAGACTGGCATTTTGAGTGACATGCTGGTTTATTGGGCAATTGAAAGTATCTCGATGCAGATTCTGAATGCAGGTTTTGTCATGGAAATCTTATTTAATGAAAATTTCGGCGCACTTTGCGCGCATGCGTCATGATTTACAATCAGTCTTATGGACATTATTAAGGTAATTATGCCAGGCACAGTTCTATGGGAGCTAGGGGTCTTTGCCTCCCCCCCTAAAATTTTTCCAAGCCCCACAAAGTTGCACAAAATTTTACATAGACTAATATTGATGAAGACATAGATATATTCAGAAAATATTCCAAACGTCTATTTATCAGGCCTGTAGCCAGTAAGTTCTGTAACGATTCTTTCTATAACTGCAAAAATTTTCCCGCGCTAGGCACGCTTTCATCTATAGTTCTATGTAGTGGTAACGTCCCCGTTTCAAACATATTGGATTTATTCAACGTTTCGACAAAGGGTTGTTCCTCGTGTAGGCACGATTCTAGAGAAACACGAAAATGCATCAATGCGAAGTTCTTTCCTCTTTCTAATGGGTAAGATAAAGAATGTAATCCCCGACGACCACCATGCAGTCGTCCCAACAAATTTCATGGTTTTGTCCAGCTTCTTCAATAAAAACCCAAACTTTTTCAACTTTCCTTAATGAAAACAAAAATGTGAAATCTTTTTCAATATAACCTCAAATTTTTCGGCGCACTTCACGTGCCTTACATTTCGAGTTCGGCAACTTATTGCATCTGTCGGGGACTTAGAGTAGCTGCCACCCAGTCAGGGCGCTTCGCCCCCATGTCGGTCAATCAAAGCACCACCCCTGGCTGAGCCTGTATGCAGGTTTTTCATTTTGGCATTGAAGTATACCCCCAAATTTCGGCGCGCTCCACGCGCGATCCTCATAATCCTCTTTGTATCACTTATGAACATTACAAGCACAAACGAACCAGTGAACTTTTATAGCTAGTTAGTTAGTTAGATGAGATTTAACGACACACCAACACGACTGTGTTATATAGTGTCAACAAATTTAAATACGGTTCAAGTCCTTCCCTTTAGTCGCCTCTTATGACAGGCGGGAAATACCGTGGGCATATTCTTCAACCCCCAGCCCACAGGGGGCCAACCATGGAGGGGCTTGCTCGGTTTTGTGGCGCCGACAACCTGCCAGTCGTGGGATGAGTGATAACGGTCTTATGTGCGCATTTTATAGGCGATAGTCGGGGACAAACTACTCGCCACACACGACCTCTTCACCCCACCGGGATGCAGTTTAACTGCTTTCACCTAACTTTTATAGCATAAACTAGGTGTACATTCTGAAACGCACTTGTTAATCCTACACCCCTTTTGCCATACCTGTCTTTGAGGTCTAATATCACCTTTCTGCACTTATACTTTCCCTGCCGCCCATTGCCCATTGCTGGAAGCTGTTCGTCCGAATTTTCGTTCAAAATTAGTAAAAATACCATAGATGTAAAGTGCATGGCGTCATACTCTATATTATTATTTAGATGTCAGGTAATCAGCAATATGACTTGCCCCCATTTTATATAATTGATCCAGAGGTTCCAGGAGGCCCTATACAGGTATATGCTAGCCTTAGATGCCAGAACAGAGGACAGTAAAAGTACAAAGGCGGGTTTCAGGAGGTTTGTTGACAACGTATTCTTCTCTTAGACAACATACTTTCTGCTTTCACCTAACCAAATCTTAGTTTCACTAAATTATGGACCTTTTTCAGCCATATATGATCAGTTCCAAAAATATCCCAAAGATAGCACCATTTTGCATCTGAACGAGCAACCTTACCATAACAAAATTTCTCAAATGGGAAGGGGTGCCCCCTCCTCTTAGGCCCCTCCCCCAGGACTGTACCTTTATGAAGTGACAAAGGAAGGATCTCCACTGCTGTAAACAAACGCAAGGCCCATTGAAATGAAGGTTAAATTTATGGGCCGCCACTCATTTGGAAAAAGAATCAAACCAGTCGAAAAAAATAGAATAGACATTTTCTAGCCATATATGATCAGCTCCAAAAATATCCTAAAGATAGCTCCATTTTGCATCTAAGCAACCTTAAATTAACAAAAATTTCTCAAAGGGGAGGGGGACACTCCCCTTAGACCCCTCCCTCACGACGGCACCTTTATGTGTCCCCACTGCTCTATGTAAACGCAGGGCGCATAAAAACTAGAGCACCAATGGTGCAGTAGCTCAAACCCGGGAAAACTTTGGAGTCAGCTCTTCTCCGCCACCCCCCCCCCCCGCAAAACCCTATGTACATCACTGCATGGTGTGATTGCTGGAAACACAATCAAAACAAATACGTCGTTCCGAACATTAGTAAAATGCAAATAAAAAAACGAGACCTTACCCCCTCCCCCCCCCATTCTCAAAAGCAAGGAAAGGAAATTCCCCCTTTGTCCCCAGTGAAAATAACAGGACTAACCTATTTTAAGTTCTAAGCATTACCATTCCAATTATCTATGGAGAAAGATGTTATTCAATATCACAGTGAGCTACAGTAATCAAGACACTAATTAACAGAACAGTTTTGTCATAAAGCAATATTGATGTACTAACATATATGCATTACCACAGGTCCAAAGATTCATATTTAAAATCTGAGAAGTGTGAATGTTAAGGCAGTTTATAAAATCCTCAAGTCCTACTTGACAAGTAGCAGAGGACCAACCTCTTTTGTATTAACTTCTTAAGTCTTGATTACTGTCTGACCTTGCCTTCAACTGCTATATTGCCCCAGCTAAAAGCCCAGTAGCTTCTGGTTTTTACACACATTATTATAAAACTAGTAAACAATCTGGTATTAGCTCTCTGCTGCCACAAGGAACTTAGAATATACAGTTACCAGGAGAACCAGTAACTTTGCAAGGAAGAGGTATTGTCAATTACAACTCATGCACGATGATGAATTATGATACCAACCAGGGAGCTGTGCCAACAGACCTTCTACATCACCACACACAATACAGAAATTGTTCATGTACTGCCCTGAAGCTAAGCAGATCCCTTTAAACTAACCTTTACAACCTCACAGGACTGACCTCTTGTACACAGACAGTTTTAAAGAGAGTGTAGTATACAGAAAAATAGGTAGTAAAGTGATTTTGTGAGACTGGTAAAAATAGAGGGGTGGCACAAAATTGGTTAGAAAGGTATCAAAATTATCTTTCATCCCAAATTGGAGAAGTAATTTCTAATCTGCACACGCCAGTCATCCTTCTGAGCAATTTTGAAGATAATTTTATAATGCATCTAGGAGAAAATAGCATTTCAAAATATTTACAACTATGGCCTCAAATGACCCTTGGATGACCTTTGACCTACATTTTTACACCCAGCTGGAAGCTCTTCAAAAGTCAATTCACTAAAACCATGTTTGGTAAATATCAGACTCACAGGCACAAAGCAACATCACATCAAAGATATTTCCACCTTTTGACCTCTAATGACCTCGTATGACCTTGGATCAAAAATCTGTGTACAACCCTAAAGGACCACTATGTAAGAAATATTATGACCAAATTTCAAGAACATACAGTGCTATTTGTGGGAGGAGATACATTTTGAAGATATTCACATAACGGCCTTTAATGACCCCTAAATGACCTTTGACCCCAACTTCTTGAACATGACAGGTAGCCTAAAGTTTAACGACCAATGTATCCGAGTTTCATTAAAATCCGTCTACGAGTGTGCGCCTGAGAGCATTAAAGGCAATTGTGGACAGACATGATAGATAGATAGATGGATGGATGGATGGATGGATGGATGGATGGATGGATGGATGGATGGATGGATGGATGGATGGATGGATGGATGGATGGATGGATGGATGGATGGATGGATGGATGGATGGATGGATGGATGGATGGATGGATGGATGGATGGATGGATGGATGGAGGGATGGATGGATGGATGGATGGATGGATGGATGGATGGATGGATGGATGGATGGATGGATGGATGGATGGATGGATGGATGGATGGATGGATGGATGGATGGATGGATGGATGGATGGATGGATGGATGGATGGATGGATGGATGGATGGATGGATGGATGGATGGATGGATGGATGGATGGATGGATGGATGGATGGATGGATGGATGGATGGATGGATGGATGGATGGATGGATGGATGGATGGATGGATGGATGGATGGATGGATGGATGGATGGATGGATGGATGGATGGATGGATGGATGGATGGATGGATGGATGGATGGATAGATAGATGGTTAGGTGGATAGATGGTTAGGTGGATAGATGGTTAGGTGGATAGATGGATAGATAGATAGGTGGATAGATCGATAGATGGATAGATCGGTAGATCGATAGAAAGATAAATAGATAGATATATAGATATATAGATAGATAGATAGATAGATAGATAGATAGATAGATAGATAGATAGATAGATAGATAGATAGATAGATAGATAGATAGATAGATAGATAGATAGATAGATAGATAGATAGATAGATAGATAGATAGATAGATAGATAGATAGATAGATAGATAGATAGATAGATAGATAGATAGATAGATAGATAGATAGATAGATAGATAGATAGATAGATAGATAGATAGATAGATAGATAGATAGATAGATAGATAGATAGATAGATAGATAGATAGATAGATAGATAGATAGATAGATAGATAGATAGATAGATAGATAGATAGATAGATAGATAGATAGATAGATAGATAGATAGATAGATAGATAGATAGATAGATAGATAGATAGACAGAGTGACGGTGGCGGATCAGAATAGCTCAAACAGCTCTTTGAGCTGGTTTGAGCTAAAAAATGGTGCCAATTTACGCGCCACCATTCAGTTGGAAAAAACATCCAGCCAGTCGGAATTGGGACCTTCACGCCTCCTCCAAAAATATGACCCTGGCTACGGCCCTGCATGTAGTACGTACACACAACTCACAACGTACGTACCTATGTAGTATATTAGCGTTACTAGTGGCAAGGCACACGCCTATTTCGCGCATCATCTGCAGGAGGTTCATGAACAACATTGTGGATTTTGCAGGTATTGAAACTGTTTTTTTTTCGATCAATGAGTTTGTTTTTCGTGGTAGACCTAGGCCCTAACGCTAGCCTAAGTTAGGCTAATGTTAGTACTGTTAACGATGGTAGCAAGTGTACTGTTACACCAGACACACTGCATACATGGCTTTGATAAGTATACACTGTTAAAACACTGTTTAAAATTTTTAAACAACCACATATTAACCAGTGATTCGCTCAATGTTGTTGAAATTTCAAACAACCTTGTTTGAAATTTGAACAACATTGTTTAAATTTCAGACAACCTTGTTTAAAATTTAAAAAACATTGAGCGATTCACTGGTTAATATGTGGTTGTTGTATTGGATCGAATCGATAAACAAGAAGCATAACCGGATGTGACGTGACGAAGTCGGCGGGTCCGAGAATTTATTATACTTTGGCGGCTACTCAGCTCCTTTAATTTCTCTTTACTTGTCAATTTTTCTAGACCCACTCATTAGGTGCTGACATCAAACCACACCCCATGTCAATGCAACCAGCTCTTTCTCACACATTGTTTGAAAATCTTCCGTGAAGAAAACCTCCATTATTGATAGTGATAAACAATTAACATCGGGCTGGGGCTTAGCTGCCTCTCTTACAGTCTCTCCCCCACACTACCATCCTCGCTTGATGGTTTGTTTCTTCCTCCTTTCCGTCCTTATCTTTCTCTCCCCAGGGAGTTGGAAGTCTTCCAGCTCCCTGCTCTCCCTAAACTCCGCCATGCGTCTGTCCTTCAGTCTGTCGGAAATCGATTGGAGGGGACATATGCGCCTCCTACTGTATTCTCCATTCTGGAGTCTTAAGTCATCATATGATGAAAATTTGGCATCTCGATCCCTCCCAGATTGCATAAATTTCATTCTTCAACACAAATTTGATACTATAGTTCAATGGAGCGTGCCATTTTCCCAGCTCATATGTTCGTGTCCATACATCTGTAGACCCGCACCATTGCTCATGTCACTCACCATATTCCTCCTCTCGTCGTCCACCACTTAAATGGGCTTTTAATAGAGCTGATTTAAACTTGAGCTATATCCAAACCGGGCAGAAAGATAAATACTCTGGTTACTTTTTTAGAAAATTTTGTTAACTTTTTTTTTCATTTTTCTCCTTTTTTGGGGGGGGGGGGGGGCTTGTGAGGAGTGGGAGAGGCAGGCCCCTGTAAATCTGCGACTGGTTGTGCAGACAGACTATTTATGACAACTTCAGCCTTCAATGTTGAATGTACCTCGGCGATACACATTTTCATACTGAGAAAAGGGTTTCCCAATTGCAATCCAATCCATTTTGTCTCCCCACGAAACTGTACAGAATCGCAATTAGTCCCTCAATGTATAATAGTAGTTAAGACTTGTATTAAAACAAACAACAAGTATTAAACACTACTGAAATTTTGTCAGAAAGTACTTAGCGGACTAATAAATTAATTGGTAGAGTTTAGGAAGATTAACTTAAAGTTAATTAAAGCAACTTCCTAAGTGTGCAATGACTTTATCCTGACAAAAATACTGTACAAGTTACATTTTTCTCTCTTGTTAGAAGAAGTGCAAGAGTGAAAGACATTCAGTACACAGTTGTTAAAATATCATATGTACCAAAGCACTATGCACAAATCCACACAACACTGGTCTATAGAAACCACAAGAAGTACAATCTGACCTCACATCACTCCCAAAAGGCAATTATTTATTTACACCTGTCATACTTTACCCCGGGCTTGGCTGCTCTAACCCTACCTCGAATGAGGGGCTTAATTAAACCCGGGCTTGCCGCGTTCACACGAGGAAAATGTCAGGGTTACATCAATAGGTGGAGCAAGGGTAGGGCATGAGTGGGGCAAGCCAGAGCTCGTGAGAACAGGCTAATAGAGTTTTTCGGAGGTCGAAGGTCATCTGAGCTCATCAGAGGTGAAACTAAAAAACCTCTAAACCACTAAACCACTAAATACACAGTGGGTTAACTCCAAATTTTGTTTGTTGTTTCGTGACCAATGAAAATTTAGGGCTGATGTTTTGTACCATTTCAAAGATAAAATTATGGAAAACAACATTTATTTTCTAACAAAGTTAACTGTTACAGTATTATTTCGAATTTAAATTACCTTATTATGAACACCTGTAAAGCATGCTTTAAATATTGGACTAGTAGAAATAGCATACGATGTTTAATTTAACGATTTCTTTGATGGCTCAGTGGTAAAGTGCTCGGTTTTTCACACAGACGGCCCGGTTTCAAATCCTTCCCGAAACACTTCCTTTTTTCATCTTTTATATTCAATTTTTGGTGGGGTTCAAAGGTCATGTAAGGTCAGCAGAGTTCAAATTGTGAAAACATCATAACATGATATAATCGAGAATTATAAGTTTGAGGGATGAACCTCAGTGCAACAAAGCTTTCGGCAAGGAATCACTACGCCTTTCTGGTTAAATTAATGGCACCTGAAAACTGGGAGATGTGTCTTTAAAAACATGCTATCTGAACAAATTATTTGCTCTCATAAAAATGCAATAAATTATTTGGCATTGAGAAGTGAAAACCCTGCATTTGAAAGAAACTTATTTTTGAAGATACGATAGTTAAGCTTTCGAATTGCATGAAGGAAAACCTGTGATGTCATATGGGCGAATTAAAGAGAGCCTTTGTACTTACTAATACTAATTACTACCGATATGATCATGGAACATTTTCAACGTTGCTTGCTATACCATAAGTACTATGGAACAGTTTCACACTAGATCTATATCCAAACCGTACAACAGTAACAAATTTCAAGGATAAAAATGACATTTAATGTAAAAGTATTCTGAGGGAATTTTATCCACTAAGCATCACATTATGTGACCTTGAGGAAACCTAAATGGATTTCTTGACAAAAGTAATTAATCTTCAAAAAAAAAGATATCTTGAATTTTGACACGGGGTTTGGGCGGCTTGTACTGAAAATTTAGTCTCTTTTGTAAAGCAAAAGCCTACAAAATGCCCACGAACAGTGTCCTTAATCAGGTCAACATAGAAGTGATGAGGTCGCCCTGAAACGTCTCTACTTTGCAATGGAGTACCCTTTTTCCACGGCGATTTCATATTCTGTACACTTTTCGGGAATACGTTGCATGATCGTCCAGTCATTTTTCGTTCCAATTTCAAATCGCTTGCTCGCTGCATTATTTAATTGGGAACTGGGAATTAAATTGGGGAGGAGAAACGGAAATAGTTTTCTTAGGGAAAAAATGCGTGCCTACGTATTGCTTCTATAAATTTTAAGCCTTTGAAAAGAATCAGACGAGAGGGGAAAAGTGGGGGAAAGGCCTTGATGGGGGGAGTGGGGCAAAAAGTCCCATGCTTTCCTTGGTCTAAGTAGTGTAGGGTGATGTTTTGTAAAGAAAACTTTTAACTTGCCAAGTTTCTTTCATATGCGTCTGCTAATGAGAGCCTTTCGTAAAGTGTCTTTATTTCCTGAGTTTTTCCTATGTGCAACAACATATATTATGAATTTTCTCTATACTATATTGATTTTTCTACAAGTATCTACAGGCCTTTCAGATTTAGATTCAGCATTTATTGCTTTGCCACCTTCTCCTTCCTTTATCTGGGTAATGTTTTCAGATTTTTGTGTAAGTGTGGCAAAATTCCTTTCTTTCTAGCCACAGGAGTAAGGACCATGGGCAGCAAGGGGGTGGATATTGTCACCTTCCCCTATACTATAAATCGTCTGAAAAACAGGCAAAAGGCGGAAAATGCCAGCGGAGCATCGGTAGCACATTAAATGATGTCTCGAATAAAAAAGAACAAATAGTGCGTTACTCTGTTATTTATGTTGCATTTAATGATCGTAAGCCTGCGACTAAAACTCTTACCCTCCTCCCACCCCACCCCGCCCACCCACCTCCCGAAAAATGTTGGAAATATCCCAAAAGCACATAATTTAAACCTCACAAATAAACTAATTTCTTAGTCTTTCGAGACAAACTGAAAGAATGGCTGTTTTAAAGTATTTTGCAGATTGTGATGTCACATTTTTGTTTTTCTATAACTGCATAATTCCAATTTTCTCAAACCAGTTCGTTCATCGTTCCAGATGCCATTACAATATATCATCGTCAATTTTACTATCTTCGTGACAAGGTATTGTACATTTAATACGGGCAGGCACATTGCTGCATTTTGTGCACCATAAATGAGACAAATTGTCAGGATGAGCCTGGCTTACAGTATCTTCTTACATATCAATTAAAGAGTGGTTTTACCGTTGTATTCATACAGAAAGTAGTCTGGTGTGGGGGTTGAGGAGAATAGACAACCCATTACTAGTAAAAGATGAAAGGGTTGAACGTAGGCGATATATGACACGCTGACAAATCATTTGTCAATAGTATATATGAAACAGTTATATTGTTGGGATAAAGGTGTTCCTGCTAACTCCCAGAAGAAGAAATTTTATGAAGACTTTTCAGTCTTTCAGTCTTCTGTAATTAGGTCATACATGTACACTATTTTTATATCATATGTAGCCACCAGAAGTTTCTCTCCTTGAGATGTTTCTTCTACCGTAAAAATCGTTGCATCTCGTTCGAACTTTCTCGTTTCTGATACCTGGCTACCATCCTGATTGTACTTGACAAGGTAACGTTGGTAAGAGTACTGCCACAACACGTAAACAAATCCATTCTTGTCACTGCATACACTACGAGGTCTAAAGCTGTTTCCCCCTACATTTGGTTTCATGAATTCACCCACCAACTTGCTCTCGAACCCGTCCATAGTAGTTACATAACATCTCCTTCCGTCATAATCACACACAAGTAGATGACTGTCACTTACATTTATATCTCGTGCCCATTTGATCATCTCTGGAAGCGTCAGGACATGAAGGTAATTCAGCTGATCATTAAATACATACACATCTCTGCTGTTAAACCCTCCCACCAAGATGTGGTTGTTGACTGGATCAATAGCTACACAACTTACATACCGATCTTTTGGACAGCTGTTGATGTCGTCACTAATGTTTTTCTTGGTGTATGAACCATCACGTACATCGTTCAAACCAATTTCATTTGGTTGACATGCTGTTGCACTTTATGTTGTGACAAGAATTTACAGCACCGGAAGGACAACGCAATCCCTATTTTTACTGTCTTCTCCTTTAGTATCATGCCAGTCATATCGATTACAATGATAAATGATGTCGCCCAGTCTAATTTACTTCCTGATATGACAATGTTACCATCACCACTACTTGTCATACCACAGACTTACTTATATAGATGATTAATACTTATCTTCTTATCAAAATTTTCTGATATTTTCGTAACACTTTGTTTTCCAGAGGAGTATTGTATGTAATTGACTTTCACGTGAGTCAGTGTCGTCAGTTCTGGAAAGTCCTTGTTTAAATCTTTCATTAGATTTGTAGCTGCTGTACACATATCAGGAATACACTGCACGGCTGACCAGTCATTCTCAGAATCGAGAATACTAGAAGCCATTACGTTCAAGGTTTCAAATCTCTTTTTTATGTTGTCAAAATGTTCCGACATTGCTTCAAAGATTTTTACATTCTCATTCAGTTGTGTTTCTATTGACTCCAATATTTTTTCTTATCTCTATTAAAGCGTTCACGTTGTTCACGTAACTCAGCTAATTCCTTTTCCAAAGATATCTCCTTTTCCTGAAAGCTATTGTTTATCTCAATATCCTTTACCTTTAAGAGTTCTTCATACTTTTTCTTAACTCCTTGTATTTCGTTTTCCATTTCTTTCTGTAAAGAATTAAATACTTTCTTTCTCATATTTTTTTTCCTGCTCCACTTCTTGTCTCCTACCTTCAATATCCTGTATTTTCGTCGTTATTTTCTCATCCTTCTCGTGATGCATCTTCATCAATTTTTCTTTCTCACTGCTTACATTCAAAATTAACTCTTCTTGACCATGTGTTGGTACTATTACATTTTTGCCCTTATTAATCTCTTCGAGAGTCTGAAGTTTTTGGGTAAGTTGTTTTCTTTTCAACTTAGCCAGTGCTGTTACTTCATGAAGGTTGTGTCCTTTGTGTTCACCATGCATACAGGCAACGTAAATTGGAAGGTTCCCGCAAGTTTCACAGTATAGTTTCGCAATATCGTCAAGGAGGATGTGACATCGCGGCGCGTCTCGCATTGAGGCCAACTTCTCTATAGTAAAGCTTTTCGCCTTAATATCTTCCAGAGACAGAGTGTGCTTCTGATGGTCCTTAACAATTTTGTTTGTTACATGAAAATTGTGACAGTCCTTGCACAAAAAGTCCTTAAATTTAAAGCAATATGCTGCAACTCCGAGATGTTTAGAGCACCCGTAACATTCGCGTATTTCGTCACTTTTAAGTGTTTGTTGAATTTGTACATACTCAACAAGACTTTTCAAATAAAAATCTGTTTTGAATCCGTCAACTCCATCTGTTGGTATCTGAATTTCTTCCCTACATTCGAGACATTTAATGACGTCATAATTTCCTTGTATTATTGACCTCAAACAACCTTTACAGTATCGATGAAGACACGGCAATTGCTTCAGTTCTTTAAGTTGTTCCAGGCAAACAGAACAGAGACAAAACTTTTCGTCAATATCTTTCAAAGGAGATGTAGTCGCCATGTTTATTCGACGTTACTGATGTCTGTCAATGTGAAATAAACGTTCTGTCGTTTAGATCATAAGTAAGTCATTTGCAATTATGATTGAATTGGGTCTTTGTTCCGCTTTAAGGGAACTCAGGGTAAAAATAAATTAATCTGAAAAAATTTATGAGTGGTCACTCTACCCTGGAGGAGAGATTAAGGGGGAAATTGTCTCTCTCCTAACTTGAAGTTTGCCATCTAAAAGCAGCTCGAGATGAAAATTGTGTTATCTACTAGTTTTGCTCTTGGATTTTACCTGGAAAAGCCTCTTTTGGTTTCCCCCATTCCTCTATGCAGAGATTCTTGTCAAACATGACAAACATGGCCAGCGCGTGCCATCAATTTATTCACACTATTTCAATCGGTTGCCCTTCTTTATAGCTTTGCATCGTTTTCTACAGATAGTGCTAGAAAAAATACGATAATATGTGTCCCATGTGAAATGAATTTTATTATCGTAAACCTTCCAACTTTCAAATCTTGCAACTTTCATAACTCTTGTAGTGAGGAAGCTTTTGAAGTAGTAACCTATTTCACCAACCTGTGGATAAGACTGAATGGTTTGTAAGAAAAACACGCAGAAGCAATGTAAAAATAAATTTGCCTTCAATGAAAATGAATTAAATACAGAAAAAAATTCTTTTCTAATTTTTATAAATTGGCTTCCTTTTAAAACGGCTCTTTTCATTTCTCCTCCAACCAGAAACCCATTTTACGACGCAACTGACCAGGATGTGTCTAGCACCATGCGTGAGTTGCAAGCATTAGATAATATTCGGCATCCCAAACGCACCATATTGTATTCCCTTATAAGAAATTACAATCTAAGCCACTAGAATGAAATTCTCACTTAAGTTCTGCTCCCATCATTCTTCAACCTGTGTAGCTTAAAAGGTTGTTATCACCAACTCGGGGGGGGGGGGGTGAAGATATGGCATCCCGAAATACCAAGATTGCAGGAAATCTCATTTTTAATCTCTAAAACTTAAACTTGTGACTAAAATTGAGCATCTGAATAAACTCTGCAAAATGAATTTAGAGAAGTTCATCTTAATTCCTCTGCAGTACGATTTCTTCCTATTGCTGTTCCATGAAACTATTTACATCGAGGTCGGACGTGGAATCAGGGCGTATAGGCTCAAAATCGGAGGCGCACAGTAGAGGCCTCCAGCAATGTCGGGAACAAAGGAGAAAGAAATTCGCCGAGAAGACTATCATGTGCAGAAAAGCCATATTGAAGATATGCAGCATCCTAAACATGCCGTTGTACAAGCAATCGCACTCTCCACCATCTTCAAAAGTTTTTCACAGTATTTTAGCTTTGCCTCATTCTGTACTCTACCTTTGAGTTGCAATTGACAATGTCAACTCCCAGATCCTACTCATCCCGACTAGACTACTAATACCGGCCACCAAAACTCACGAAAAAAACTGATAGTACTTGGGTCAATTACTTACGAGAGAAGACGAGAAACCTAATTGTTCAGTACTGTGTGGAAAAGTTCACAGTTAAAGACAAAGTAATAAAACTCGGTTGAATAATTCTAAGTATTGGGTATTTTGTTTGTTTCTTCAGTCCCTGTCTGTCTCTCAGAGTTCCCTGTATCTCTCTTCCCTCGACTGAGTGATTTTCCCCTAAGAAAGAGCGTCCATGTCCCATGTCCCCTCTTTAAACAAGCTACTGTTTAACGTATGAAAAGTGTTTCCCTGGTTACCTAAATGGTAAAAGGGTCAAATGTGAAACCAATTTGAAAGCTCGTCATACGTAGCGTCAGATACTGGCATAGACAGCAATCATCTGTAATTAGTTGCTGGGCTGCAGATAAGAAATCAGACTCTGGCGAGGGGCCACCAGCACTGCAAATCGTAAACCAACGAAAATTATTCTTTTAGCGAATTTTGAATTTATGAAGTACTGAGCGTCACTGGAGGCGTCGAGGCCCAGGGGCCACGGTAGAGGCCTGGAGGGTTCCAGGAACAACACACCAGTAGGGATAAGGGGCGGAGCCCGTGGAGGCGGTTAGGTATTTACAAACCTAAAAAATGGTTTACTTTCTAGTACCAGCGATAATTTAATGATTCGAGGGGGGGGGGGGGCGAGTGGGGAAGACGGAACATATTGAGTCTTGTATTGGGCTTTAAAAATAAATCCACTACTGTTTACAGGTTGGAATTAATGTTGAGACAATTTAGTTCCAGGCATTAGAACTAAATTAGAGGAAAACTTTACAGTAGAGCATTGAAGGGGTATCTACGGTTGCGGATCCTGGGCTAGCCGGGAACTTTTGGAGAAAGAAGCCCTACATATAGTACAATGGGTTTGAGGTGCCTTACAAGTATAGTAATGAAAAATTATTTCCCGTATCTTCTTCAGGAATAAATGAAAAAAGGGTGGCTAGTGTCCTCTTACACCACCCCTGGTGCACGAGCAAAGAGGGCAGAAGGTTCTTGTTTTAAGTATCTATAAAATGTCGTGCAAGTACTTATACCCCTTTTGGAGGTATCACCACTTTATGATCGCTGTTGTGGTGCATGACTCTACTTCGGCGAGGATTCAGAAAGCAAAGTTCCTCTTGAAAATTTAAGGACATTAGCCCATGAGAATGAAGCTTTTATTGATCCTCGTATTTATTGAATTTGCGTTGGAAAAGGTAACAGAAATAGCAAATTTTGCCTTTTTCGCACATAAAAACTGACTTAAATATTATGGATGAGGGACTTTTAATAATGTTAGAGGACTTGCGGCCGGATTGGTCTCATAGTTGTTGAAAATAGATGTTGAAACGATAGCTGTGTTTTATATCTCCCAATAAGGCAGTCCTTTACATAGATCAAGAAATAGATGCGCCGAAGCTGGCCGCAATATTGTTTCTGCACATAATTTACTGATAAAGTGACTGACTGATAACGCGACAGTAGGTCCTCGCGTTCATATCGATCTATCAACAGTGTTTGTGCAAAATTTTTAATACCCAAAATGAGAAATCTCGGGGGACAGCAACCTTTCAACTGGCAAGTGCCCCCTCTCCCCCTGCGTTACGGGCTCATGACTTACATATGTGTTGGTCCTTTTGCACGTATTATACATTTCGCAAAATATATACATGTCAACTTACCCCGTTTTGTTTTGCACCTCCTTCCTTTTCACAATTTACGTATTGCATGAATGTCCTTAAAGTTATGGGACATGCTACCAAAAAGAGCTGTTTTAACTCGACACTTAAAAGATAAAATCCCCAAGTGAAAGTTCAGTTGACATTATTTCGATATCTTTTACCTTCCTCAAGACATATGTCTACGAAGTTTGATGGTTTCTGGACCCAGCTTATTGCCCATGCAAAAGTAGTGAATGTGGAATTTTGAACAATGTAAGCAATTTTTTTTGTAAGCCCTGTGCAATTTCTCTTAATTACTCATCAGGTAGTTTACAGTTTAGTGAGTGATATGGGTATTGTTCAAGAAAACAATTTACACTTGGTAATAAATCCCTCAAGGGATACCAATTCCACTAGTGTCCTTGAAATGAAGGTTGTGAAAACACAGCTTCAAATGAGAGATATTTGGTGAGTCCATCTTTAGACGTCATATATGTATCTCTTTTTTATTCATGATACAAGTGTGGAATAGAAATTACCCTGTAAAATGGTCAATTCTTGATGGATTTTGATGGATTTTGTGGCTATGTTCGTGGATATTTAATGGTTATTACATCAAGAAAACAATATATCAGGATTCAACTCGGCTCTCCAGCTGCATACGGATATTATACAAAATATGCACTGTAATGAAATTGTACAAAGTAAAGGTTTCTTCCGATCTCCTCCTGAGACCTACACCCTCGTCGACATCGTATCCGCAAGTCGTCACCCCCTCGGGGTTCGAGTTGCTTGCCCCCTTTTGAGGCGCTTGGTCAACCTTTCAGACATATCCTGGTGCCTGCCCTTAGTTCATCAGTTTCCACAAAAGGTTTTCCAGAACATTCACAATTTGAATAATAACCTATTCATATTGAAACAATCACAATACTACATATTCTCGTAGTCACGGTACACTCTAAAAAATATCTGGTAAAATTTTCACTAGATTTTGTGTCCATATGCTACCCACACAACCCTGGTTAATTTAACCAGGAAATCTAATTCGACTGAACAAAAACCTGGTTAAAACAAGAATAATGATTGGTATTTGGTTTAATTCACCGGTGTATTGGTTCACATAATCATTATTTCCTGGTGAAGTAAATAACCAGGATTTTGTAGGTGGCATATCAACACGGACTGGTGAAATTTCATCAGACGTTTTAAAAGTGTACTGGCACCGAAAATCATCCGACCACGACCTCAGTCTAAGCAAATGAAGTTGCAGTGGGACTCACCAGTCCCTCTTTCTTTCTTTCTTTCTTTCTTTCTTTCTTTCTTTCTTTCTTTCTTTCTTTCTTTCTTTCTTTCTTTCTTTCTTTCTTTCTTTCTTTCTTTCTTTCTTTCCTTCTTTCCTTCTTTCCTTCTTTCTTTCTTTCTTTCTTTCTTTCTTTCTTTCTTTCTTTCTTTTCTTCTTTCTTTCTTTCTTTCTTTCTTTCTTCTTTCTTTCTTTCTTTCTTTCTTTCTTTCTTTCTTTCTTTCTTTCTTTGTTCTTTCTTTCTTTCTTTTTTCTTTCTTCCTTCTTTCTTTCTTTCTTCTTTCTTTCTTTCTTTCTTTCTTTCTTTCTTTCTTTCTTTCTTTCTTTCTTTCTTTCTTTCTTTCTTTCTTTCTTTCTTTCTTTCTTTCTTTCTTTCTTTCTTTCTTTATTTCTTTCTTTCTTTCTTTCTTTCCTTCTTTTTTTCTTTCTTTCTTTCTTTCTTTCTTTCCTTCTTTCTTTCTTTCTTTCCTTCTTTCTTTCTTTCCTTCTTTCTTTCCTTCTTTCCTTCTTTCTTTCTTTCTTTCTTTCTCTCTTTCTTTCTTTCTTTCTTTCTTTCTATCTTTCTTTCTTTCTTTCTTTCTTTCCTTCTTTCTTTCTTTATTTATTTCTACCTTCCTTCCTTTCTTTCTTTCTTCTTTTCTTTCTTTCTTCTTTTCTTTCTTACTTTCTTTCATACAATGGCATGTTTATCATTCTGCAAAAATGTTTGATTTGAAATCTTCGGTACTTTTTGTTGGAAGGTTGTGTCACATCAAAAGTATACCACCAGCGACGTGTTATTTTAACACCACCCTGAAACTTACTTGCACCTCCTATTTCACTTACAAAACACCAGTTACATAAATGACAACATTTACAACATTTGATGATTAGTATGTTATTTTCAGAGACTTACACGTTTGCAGTACTACGCACACGAATTCAGAAATTTTCAATTTACCTTATAATAATCGCACTCGCTCACCAAACTTGATGCAAATTCCGTTTTTTCTGTTGGCCCCTATTAAAACCGTGTGAGGTATACTTGTGAGTACGCTATATTTACACTACAAAACTGTTGTCTATGATGGACTTTATATTACACATGTACCCTTGACACTTGCTTACAAATATATTTTATATCAAAGGTCATGATTGTTCATTTATTGTATATCCCTTCTGACAATAAACGTCTACGAAGTATTCTAAAAAAGGCACATTGAGTTAATATTGATAATTTTGTGAAGATTTTGAATGGTATTACCACATGATAATTAGTCAAGTTTTACATCCAACACTTATGCAAAAACTAAAAATTTGGAGTTTTGGGCCCTTGTTTGTAATGGTAATATGCAGTTCTGATTAATACTAATGTGAAAAAGTGTCTGGTCACAAATTTTTGAAAACCGAATTTAATCGTTAATTAATCACTAATGAAAAGTTTATTTTCACAAAGGGTATGGGGATTGTCTCAGTTTGACCATTTGTCATAAGTAAGTGAAGAAAACTTACAGTTTTGGAAAAATGTACTAAATTTCACGAACCAACTCAAAGTGCCTCTTTAATTTAGTATGGTAGACTGCACATACACACCCCTCATCTCCCTCTACACTTCACTATGTACATGCGATTAACTTTATCACCGGTCCATTGAAAATGGCCCTCCCCTAACATTCCATTAGAGCGATAATGAAAACAAATTTCTCAAGGATTGAGGGGATATATAGCCCCCTCCTTTGAAGATACTTCTCTTTGACATACAAACTGTGCATAGTAAATTTTGCCTTTTGTTTTGTCATAAACATACAAGCTGTCTTTTCGCTTAGTGTGAATCACACATAGACAGATACCTTTATGCATTGCTAAATTTAAGAAGGGGTTGAAAGTAAACCCAGCAGGTCGACTTTTGTTACACGAGGCCAAGGTAATTGTGACTCAATGATCTGAACGTCCACCAATCTGATCTACTGTAAGCACTACCTGGCGTAAGGGCCTTCGCACTTACGAGAGATATGAGTAACACAAAACTTCGTCTACTCCACAGGCTACCGTATCAAACAACCCTTGTAATTTAGACGCTGACAAGCTGGAAGACCTTAAGTTACAGAAGTTACCAGTAAAGGATTGGGGACTGAGTTTGGTACCCGACGTTTTTTGACCATTATAGTAAAAAGGTACAAAAGCGACATAACCCCAAATTCATTCCCACAATCCTTTTCATGCTATTTGGACAAGGGTCTATGGTTAAAGTTAAAACGGGCTTAGCTAAAGTCGGAGATGATTAATGGTTTTTCGGTCACTTTTCCCTGTTTGCCCCTTTTCGGGGGCTAATTAATTCGTCCCACTAGAAAGGTGGATTTATTACGAGGGAAGAGGGGAGTTCAAATGAATGGTATGTTTGCATGCGGACCTTATGCTTGACCGTAAAATTTACACCCAGTAGTAAGCCTTTGTAACGTGAGTCATATCTGATTATGCAGGAGAACACACCTCATGTACCGTAGTCAAGGGTAGCGATCATTGAGAAGGTGCTTTGGGGAACTCCCCAATTAATAATTTGGTTGGTGGGTGAAAGCCTTTCTTTCCCCAGTGTTTGGTCAACGACCCCAACATTTTCTAACATTTGTAAGCGTGAAACAATAATTTTGCTGAGGGGTGGATACCTCTCCTATTTTGTCAAAATAGTAATATTTGTCAATGGTTTTGTAAGTATAAAGCAAATGTCATGGAAGCAATTTGCGACGTACTTTTTCCAAAGTCCCCTCGACTCCCCAACGAATAGCCGAAAATCAAACGTTTCTCCCGAAGTAGTTCTAACCCCCAAAGGAGTTACGTCCCCAATTGACACTAGACTTAACGTGGAGAAGCTCTTGACATTTAGGCCCCGTTTAAGACTGGATGAAAAGAACAGATTCTACACATAATGCTAGCCAAAAGGTTGAAAAGCGAACAGCAGATACAACCGAGGATTTTGGCAAAAAGGCAAACAGGGCACAGGGCAATCCATGGAGTTGCAAATCACATCTCCAGTTTGAAGTTTGAAGTACGGTTTAGGATACTAAGTTTACAACACATCTTTTTCGCAATTTGACGTTTATCCTACATTTTCACATCTAACCCCTACCTTTGCAACCAACATGCACTATTTCGAATATTACTTTATCAGTCCTGACACATATGTGGTTTTATTTCTTTTTCTAACATACTGATAGGCATAATTATGGCAAAAACCGATTTTTAGCGTATTCGACCCTTGACGTCATCATGCTTCCATATAGCACTATTTTAAAAATTATCTTATCCATCCTAAAATATTATGTGGTTTTATTACTTTTTCTGACATAATGATAGGAGAAAAATGTCAAAACAACAAATTTTACCAAATTGGACCTTTGACCTCTGACCGTTAACGTCACCAATAGCCCATGCAAAAGTTTTCATGGTCTGGTACCTACCCTACAAGTTTGAACCTGATCGAACTTTCGGTTAAGGGAGAGTTCGCGACAATTTTTTAACATTTAAAACTTTAAATTATTGAAGGAATAACAAATTTCTTCAGGTACCGGGTGTTAAAGATGCATTAAAGTGCTGTCATTATTTTTTAGACATATGAGTGAATTCCTGAACGCAGTGTAGGTAGAGGTTAAAGGACGTTCACTTGCTCCCTCTACCTCGACTATGGTAATATTACCAGCGACGGCATGGGTGTATTAGCACCTCTGAAATAACCTTGCGTTTCCTAACACTCTAAAACAGTAACTCGGGTAAACATTCCATAAACAAGGGACACGAATAATGGAAAAATACTGAAATTTGTTTGTATTTGTTGATTAAGGAGTTTTCTGAGAGGCTTCTTACCACTTAATTGGGTAAACAAAGTCTCGGTAGAGCAATAAATCAGAAAGCACTGGGCGAACTTAACACAGTTTTAGTAATTTTTACATGTACGACTAATGTTAATTGGAGAAATTTTAACACGATTGTTTGTAGAGTATAACGTAAAGCGTTTATGAGCAAAGTAAGAACAAAATAGATAGAAATGAATTAAACAAAAGAAAAAGTACCGTGATCCGTGACGCATTGATCTTGTAAACTGTTCACCTTTGAACGAAAATTTAAACTTGCCAAATTTGTTTTCTTTCATTTGTGTTTGCTTATGATAGCTTTTAGTAAATTATTTCTGCACCTTCTTTGTCCTTGATTGCTAACATGATATTTAATATTAATTGTTGTGTACGTACGGCAATTTTTTTCTCGTCATGTTCACCACATTTAACAAAAGTTAACTTTGTGCTGTAACATTTTCCTCTCTCCCCTTCCAAAAACTTGGAAGCATCTCAAATGCAAGATCTGCAACTTACAAAATGATTTCTTAATTCCTCAAGATGAACTACACTTCAAAAACATCCGGTTCAAATTGAACCAAAAAAAATGACTAGGTTAGGTTCACAACCGTACCATTTGGGGGTCAAAAGAAAACACTGACATCTAGTCACATCTCAGAACAGATTTCGGTACATTGCCATTATGATCGGAATCGGTTCAAATGTGGACCGGGGTCTCTTAGAGAGTAAAATAATTGCTTTCGTAAACTATTCAGCTGACTGTGGCGTTACATTTTCTATTTTTATAACTGGATGATTACAATTTCTCTACTGAAGTTTTTTCATTATTACATGTGCCATCACAATATATCATTTGCATTATTATCATCTTCTTGGCAAGACATTTTACATGAAATACAGACAAGCCCATTACTGTATCCCTTGCAACATAGATGAGACAAATTTTCAGGGTGCGTCTTACATGTTGTATCTTCTCTCATATCAATTGACGAGTGATTTTAATAACAAAATATTGGAAGGTTTCAGATATCTCCCTACGCCCTAAAAACGTCCTGTTCAAATTGAACCAAAAACTGATCAAATGGGCACTTAACAAAAAAAAAATCAAATATTTGACTAGTTTCTGTTCAGAATTAACCATTTTCTGTTCGAAATGAACCAAACCTAGTCAAATATGTAACCAGTCTGGTTCAGTGTCCATTTTAACGGATTTGGTCAAATCAGAACCGAATATTTTATAGTGTAGCAAGAAGTAGCCTACAGAGCAGAGGTTGAGAAGAATAAACAGCTCATAAACAATGAAGGAGAATAACATATTCTAGTATAATGTTCTAAACACTTCGGGGTTTAACTTCAACCGAGAACGAATCAAATGGGCACTTAACGGAAATTGGATCAAACATTTCACTATTGTCGGTTCAAAACTAACCATTTTTTGGTTCAGAATAAACTAAATTTGGTCAAATAGTTCACCAGATTTCAGTTCAGTGCATTCTTGAATGAGGTCGATTAAATCTGGACTGGTAGAAGCTGCTATTTTGGCCTTACAATCCCATTAGAGTAATGTTCTGGAGCGTCAAATGTTCACCCTCAAAAAGTAGTACTATAAACTCTGGTTTAGACCACATTTTGTCATAATAACCTGCACATTGGTTAATGAAACTCCATGAATCTTAAAGAAAACATAAAAAAGTATGTATGTTGAAAATTTGGGGTGAAATGAAGGTGATTTAGACTGTCTTTTAAATTTATATCAAACAGTGACGTTTTCTATTATGTTGAAGAGAATTAGGGGTGGGTGTACCCTACCAAAAGTTTAACTTCTTCTAGCCCAAAATGTAAATGATCATGGTATAGAAATTTTGTACTGCCATAATTGGCAAACTTCTCAGCTTTTATATGAAGGTAGCTCAAAATAGCTGTGAACTTTGACAAGGCTGCAGGGGCCTCCAAAGGGAGCTAATTTAGTGTGTAAGTCTAAGGGAGAATTATTGAGGGTGTGCAGCCTAGAGAGAAAATAGGATTTTGAAAGTTGACATAAAGATTGGCAAAATTGTGTTCAGATAACTTGTTTAGGCACACTCATCGCAGTTTTGAGGAAACGTCTAGAAAATTTACGCTTGAGTGATTTTGGAGGCCCGAAACAACATTTTAAGGTCAAAACGGCTGTTTTGGACTGTTTCGGCCAATAAACCAATTATGAGGTCACCCAACTTCAGGCATTTGGTCCATGAGAGGTTACATATTGATGGCCATCCTTTTGATTTGGGCCGCCGTACGTGTGACAGTCACTACATGTAAACTAGTTGCACTAGACAATGCATAGCAACGAAAAGCAATTGCTAGGCGTTTGCTCAGTTATAGCCTACGTACACAACTAACTACCGTGGAAGCATGTTTGTGTGTTGGAAACCAGTGATTTATTTTTCATACGTGGCATTTTCAACGACAACATCCCTGCTTTGACTGGCAGGAGCAAAAGGGGGTTTCTTCCGGCTACCTGGGATTAATTATTGTACTGCCTATTATATTTAGCATGTATCGGTGTATCTGGAGGCAACCCTCTGGCCTGTGGAGTATCCCTCACTATTTTACGCCTGACTGATATAGGCATAATCTCTTTCATTTTCTTATTTCAGCACTGGACCTACCCTGTTGGCTGCCTTATGCAAGTTATCCAACGTAGGACTGGTCAAATATAGAGAACTCAGTAATCTTTGTGCCAATATGCTTGAGATGGAGATATTGTGCAGGACCAGCAGCAAAGCAACATTCTGTTCGAAAGGATTTCTCCCGGCCTTCTGTTGAGGTATTTCTTTAAATAAGGCTTTCTACTACTCTTGTAGTGACAGACAGGGCATCCAAAATCTCCTTCAACTCCGCCCCCCCCCCCTCCACTTAATTTCACAGTTAGCCAAAGCTATCAAAAGACGTACAGCTTGGATACTTTCTTTGGTGGGCAAAGGCAGCTTATTGAATAGCACTTGTTGCAGTCCCCATAGCACTAACCTGTCTTTTTAGAGATAGCATACAAAATAACAGAAATTTAGAGATCCCTCAGAAATTCTACTTTAAAAGTTCTTTCAAAAATTCAAAAGTATCATTAAAGTATATAAAATTCTGAAAGTACTGTAAGGAACTTTATTTTAAAATTTTAAGGAAAGATTTGAATAAAGATGTTAGTATAAAACTTTTTGTAAGGGCAATTGCTACCTTTGCACAAATCTAGTTTATATATATATATATATATATATATATATATATATATATATATATATATATATATATATATATATATATATATATATATATATAATAATACACACGATGTAATTCAGTATTGAAGTCCTCCTTATCAGAACATTCCTACGATCATTCACTTTTTTCTTTCAAACGGTTATCCCATGAGTGTCATCAGACAGGGTATAGAGAAAGCTAATAAGTTTAAACGGGAGGACCTCCTTACCTATAAATCTAAAAAGACCAGCGATTGCATTCCTCTGGTTTTGGAACACCACCCACTCACCCATTCCCTTGCACGCACGATCAAACAAGATTTTTCTCTTCTTAAAAGTGATTCTTCCCTCCCCAACACCTTCACCAAGCCATCCCTGTTAGCCCTCCGTCAACCCCCCAATCTTCGTCAACTGATTACGTCTTCGAAACTTTCACCTTTCAAACCAACCCTAGGAAACGTTCCTTGTCATAAACCCCGGTGCCAAATTTGTGAGCACATGTCCCTGGGTTCACCTATTTGCCTTCCTAGCTTAAAATTTCCCATTAGACGCCCCAATCTTGACTGTGATTCTCAGAATGTGGTCCATTTACTGTATTGTACTATGTGTACAAATGGTCTCTATGTTGGTGAAACTGGTACTAAATTTCGCTATAGGTTTAACAATCATAAGAAGTCTATTCGCGACAATACACGCGGTTTTCCAGTGGCCGAACACTTTACATTGGCCAATCATTCCCTCCAAAATTTGAAATGTGTCCTGCTTGGTTCAAACTTTCATTCTGCTCGACACCGCAAACATACAGAACTAAGCTTTATCCTTAAATTCAATACACACACCAACGGGCTCAATAGAGATTTGAGCCCTCTCAACCATTACACATTCTACAATGCTTCTTGAGCGATTCATGCTTGTTTACTTTGTCTGTTCATCGTTATCTGTACATTTACCTTAAATTTACTCTTGCGTGCATTAGTCTTAAGTCTTTCTTGGCTGAAGAAGGTTCCAGGGGAACCGAAAATTTACAAGTTCAATTATACGCTTGTTATGTACTTCGTATGTCAATTATGACTTTGTGTTTCATTGTCGTCATTTTATCGGTTATTCATTTCGGAGTACACGTGGATACCTCATTTTCTCCTTTATAAATATATATATATATATATATATATATATATATATATATATATATATATATATATATATATAACATAAACTTAGAGCCAGCCTTGCTACTTAAAGTTTCACGCACTACGGCGATCCTCAGGTAAGTGAGCTCCTAAAACTAGAAAAACTCCCTTTTGGTCAAGATCACCGCTTTCTCCTGTCACGGTTCAATAGTCCTATATGCCTACATTTAGACATTAGTTCGCTTCTTTTGTGAAGAAGGCTTTCTTAACTTGCGTGAGCAGTGATGATTGCTAGTTTTTTCCTCCAGGCATAAATTGCACTGCGCAGCTGTCTTTTTTTTTGTTGCTGGCGTGTTTCAGAATTGCCCATTCAATGGAGAAATCTTGCTTTTTCTCTTTGAGATCCCAGACAAATTTAGATAGCTCAGTTTCGTTCGCGTAAGCTTGGTTCCGAAATGATTTGGTATGGTTATAGTATCTCTTTTTGAATGGACCACTGCACATGCCGATATATGAATGACTGGTGTTGCTATGGTGGACCTGCGCCTTGTATACTATGTCCGACGCCAAACATTTGCCATTTAAAGGACATTCATAGGATTTTCTACAGTTGCATTCTTTCGTGGGGCTGTGTGTAGTCGAATTTTCCAGGATTTTTGCGTTGTGTCCAGCTATGATGGATTGCACATTACTCATGCAACTATAGCTAATTCTGACGTTATTCCTATTAAATAATTTATGTAACCGGTGTGATGATGGGAAGTGCTTGTCCAACAGCTTCAAGAAGATGCCCCCCACATTGCTCTTAACATTTTTGCTAAAGGGTGGGTTAAACCAAATTATGTTTCTTTGGCGGCGGCGTTCCTTCTTTTCCGCCTGTTGCTGCGTTGTTCGTTCATATGTAAGGTCCTCATTGTAACCGCTGGTCTTTAATGCCTCAGTATAGGTGGGTATACTGAGGCATTAAAGACCAAAGGCTAGAACTATGTTTATGTTATTGCATTTCTACTTTATGTGTTGAGCACTTTTTTCAGCCATATATATATATATATATATATATATATATATATATATATATATATATATATATATTTACATTTATATATATAACCCTTTGTGTATATATATATACATATATATATACATATATATATATACACACACACACACACACACACACACACACTGTCTAGAAATCAGTTCTCCAGTGCCTCGTTTGGGGCGAGGACAATCTTTCTTGGTTCCGACCAAGTAAAGAAATGGTTTGTCCTCTGGAAGGCTGCTTTGCTGAAGATATCGAAAATTTGCACATGACTTAGTGGCGAGCGAAAGTCACTCAGCTTGCGCAGAGACATTTAAATATACCACATGAGGTCCTAAGTACAGCATTTTGACATAAATGTTGTCGTACTGGTCGTACATAAGATTGCGCATCCTTTGACAAACCGTTTGATTCCCATTTGCTACACAAATCTCCATACTAACGTTACATGGCCTAATTGTGCTTGGTTATAACCTAGGTTTATGCTTTAAATATTATGAAAAATATAATATTTGATAAAAAACTATGATAAAGCATATATATATGCAGATCAATACAAGAGTAACATTTACATCGATATATGAGTTTTGGTCGAGAAAAAATTGCTGTTTGCAACCGTAGGAATGTCGACGGAGGTATTTGTCCCGGTACTGTGACATTCTCAGGTTGTTTTAAGTAACGATCGTATTACAGGAGGTTGTGAAACTTCTACTGTAACCGTTTCCAGGGACTAAACGTTGTGAGCCTTTATACCACGTTCTTTCAAAAAGTACAGCTAACCAATTATTACTAGACGCAATGCAACGTATTCTCACTCAGCTTGCTGACATCGTCCTCATTCCATCAAAGGCAATAGGCCTATGCAAAGTAGCTTTGTCTCTTATTGCTGTACTAACTAGTTTTTCGTTACATTTTCAAACACGTCATTAAACGTGCCAACAGCCAGTTGTAGGCGATTGGCCAATGGAGATCTAGAATGGAGATCTAGAACACATTTTATTGGCTAAACATGTTCCCTTTAATCCCTTTTTTTGGCTTGTCCCATATTTAGGAAATCATATAATTTAGTAAATTTTTGTTTAAATTCCATTTACATTTCTTGGACAGCATTTGGAAAATATAATCATGCCTTTTCTCTAACTTTCTATCATTAGACGATTTTTTTTTTTACATTTTCATTGAAAATCGATTGATACCAAGATTAGACTAACAACTTTCGTTTCCATGCATGCAGATGCATTTGGTTGTACTTAAATAAAACAAAATCACCATTACTTCTAGTTTACATAGCTTTTATCGACCTCCAGAAGCCCTGCACCTATGTCGTACACAGACGAAGGAAGTATCAAACATACAACGACGGACCTGCTTATTAATATATTCAGGGCAGATTACAGCTAAAGTTACCTGAAATTGTACAATTTTCTTTCAATTAGGGCTGATACATTCGAAAGACCGAGCACTAAAAGGAGTAAAACCGTTTATTGAAGCTAAGAGGAGCCGTACAGTGTGGAAGACTTTGCACTGCTTATTCAGGGAGCTAGAACTTCATAGCTGCACGTTTTGCCATCAACTTTGTTTAAAATCGACGAAGTGAAAGGCTTAAAAGTGTATCGCTAAAGACAAATCGATAGGTAAACCAGTGAAGTAAAGATACTGTTTCATATACTGAAACTGATGAGGTGTAAAGTTGATCGATAACTAAGGTATTTTAGTGCCAAACTGTTATTAAAAACTACCTTCAAAGTTGTTAGAGTAAAAAGTGATATTCTTTGTGGAAGCTGATATAAAAATCCTCAAGGCAACTTTATGATTTAAGGGCAAGGTTGAAAACGATGGTCCAGTCCCCCAGTAGCACTTGAAAGGAAAACTTTGATCATTATGAATTAATGAACACAGAGATAATACCATACAACAAAGTGCAGCATTGTCTCATATCAACGTATGATACCATCGAGTACGTGTTATATCTACAACGCGCTGCTTGTATATAGCCAACATGCCAGTTGACATATACTAACGTCAATTTTCAAACTTTTCAAGGATGTTTTCATTTTGTATAATAAATTGTTTATTTTCCCCGGTATGTTTTGAAAGTTATTTTCAGTTACAACAATGCAATTAACATGCCACAATTATAAGTTTGCTGACAGCGTATTTTTCCTTCTATCGTCTCGATTCTCTCTCATTCAAAATCCTTATCAGTCAGTGAGTCCTTCAAGAGGAGGTCCAGCTCTAATCTTGGTTCCCATATGCAATGAAATCGCATCCAGTAGTGCCTAACCCTGTTATAAAAATTGGGAACGCAACTCCAGCTTTTCGCTTGTACTCCTGCTGAAAAATTGTGTTGACTGGTAGTGGTTGTCGTTGAATTGGAATCACTTAACACAAATTTTACTTAAAGGTAGCATATGTGGCACCAGATTGCATGTAAGGACACCTTATTTTTCAAACATTTTCAAATTAGACCGTAGACCCCTCCCCCAGGCAGGCGATCAACGACTTCTGTCAAAATTAAAACCAATAAAGAAGGTAGAAACAAGGCAAATTATTGTATGTTATTGGCATGTGGTGTGATAAAATGATGAATGTCTACCGGTGTATGATATGTACATTAACATGTCGAACGTGCGTGGAGCGCGCGGAAATTTGGGGTTATATTCTTCGGGCAAGTCGTTCCAGCCCCCCCCCCCCCAAATCAAGTTGGGCTCCTACGCCTGTGGGAGCAAAGTTTGGGTATTTCATAGGGTAGTCCAGGTGGTTTCGATAAAATGTATGTTATCCCTGATATGGTCTACAACCCCTACAGTTTTTCTTCTTTTTTATTTGTTCTTAATGATTACATATATTTTTTTATGTAAAAGCAAAAAAAAAAAAAAAAAATCGCGCGCTTTGCAATTTTACGTTTCAGATTCAAAAGTACACTATCAGTGCGCAACTCGGCTCATGACGTATTCAGTGATATTATGCAAAACCTGCAATGGCTTTGGATGTCGCTACCGACCTAGTCGGTTTACTTATTTTGGCGTTCAAAGGGTCATTTCTGCGATAAAACCCAAAATTTTCGGTCCACCTTGCCCACTCTTCTTCAGTTCCGTTACTAATAGCTAAATATAGTACAAACCCTTTCCACCTTTTCAAGTAACTTAATATAAGTAAAATACATGGATTTTATGTAAGTGTCGGTCATTTCGTCTTATTTTGCTAAACCTATAGTTAATGTTCTCTTGTGTCTGTCGTGCGGTCCTGATAGTGACTAGAGGAGGGAAGTACAGTGTAGGTTATGCCCGATATGACCCAACTGCCTTGACAATTGACCTATATATATATATATATATATATGCTTCAAATAAGTACAGATTCTTTTTAGTGTAGGCCTATGCAAAAAAATTCGCGCGCTTTGAAATTTCACAGTTTAGATTCTAGGAAAACGATAAAAAAAGCGGAAATATATTTCGCTAGTACATACAAATACTATGAAATAGTTTGCCCCGAAATGTCATAATCTAGGACACAAGTTATCTTTGAATCCCTCCTCACCAGTTCCTTGATGACATCATGGCTGTCGGGGCTTCGGGTCGCTGCCCCCCCCCCCCCCGTCGGACAAATCCTGGCGCCACCCCTGACGCAGCGCCAACCGATGATCGCGCTCCGCTTAGATAACGAGACAAACAAAAATCCCATGCATGCGATTAAGCCTACCAGTTGAATTTTAAGGCCCCAATACCAAAATACTTTCAGAAGATTCAAAAAGAGAAACCAAATTTTCTTTATTGAGCACAAGCGAGCAACTTTGAGTGAGTCACTGTGAGTGCCTATAGAGAGCACAACGAATGACTGAATGCTCCGAACTCCTGACGCCCAAGATCGTTATCGGGCTGTATAGCATGCATCTCTCACAAGAAGGAAGACAACTTTCTGACAGCCTTGGACATTTATCATACAATTTCTGACACAGGGAATTGCAATGAAAGCTAAATTTTATACGGATCAAAGAGCCTAAGGAACGCGTAGGAAATGCCATTTCCTGCAATCTGCGGGTCTTCTGGACCAAAAGTTTTCTCTGTACGCTTCGCGCCAACTTATGGTGGCGCTCCGCTTAGATAGTAACTATATCGCAACCCCCCCCCCCCCCCTTTAGTCAAAACGTGCATCCACCCCTGAGGTAAATGTACGTTAATTTTATGTGCACTATAAAACTGCTGTCTATGGTGGACGTTTGTAATAAACAAGTATACTGAACTGTATAATACAATATATCCACCAAAGATTATGTCTATTAAGTGTAACTCTTCTGACAATTTATGTCCAGAGTATTTCTATTCCGGTGTTGCAAACTGCATACTTTAAACTCCGGCCCTCTCTCTCTCTCTATACCACACTTTGCGCATGGGAGTAACTTCGTAACTGTTTCTTTGTAAACTCCGTCTGCTACTCCATTGCAATTAGCGTGGCAACAAATCTCGCAGGGACAGAGAGGATGCAGCCGCCGTCGAAGCCTTGGGAGATCGTAGGTAGGGGCACTGTGGACCACAGCCCAAATACTTTTCATTGTGAAGGTTGTTTTGTCCTAAAGCGTCCAAAATTAAAACAGAAAATGTCCCAGACTCTAAAGTTGAATGATTCAGTGCCCCCCTCCCTCCCCAATTTTGGAGACCTTCCGACGGCACTGGGATTTATACCCCCACTTTTGAGGATTCTCATCATTGACTTTCACATTTCTGCACAATAAATTAAGTTGTCCCAGGGGCTTGTCATATCCACCCTTCCCTACATACAAAGTCCCATTTTGAAAGATACAAACTGTAGGCCTAAGTATTTAAGATTATAAAATGTATTTCGACACTCTCAAACTCCAGTGGAATGTGCTTCACGTAAATATCAACATGATAAAGTCAAAAAGGTCTTTAAAGTTTACTCACTATATGTAAAGAACGGATTTCTACCAAAAAGTGATTATAGTGACCAATCTCTGTTATCGAGTAACATTACACTTTCCATAGAGTGATATTTGCACCCAATGATAGTTCAGTTAAAAAGTTGTCACCGTAGTCACTCGTCAATCAGTTAAAGTAACCCCCTGGCGTTTAAAGAGGACAAGGCGCCAAAGACGTTTTATCATGATATTTTTTCCATATTCAGTCCACTGTAATTTGTAAATTGTACCCCTTGGTTTGAAAATGTAAAACATTTGCACTACAAGTGTACTTGAATTTACACATCACGTTTTATTCAAAATAATTAACTTTAGCTCTTCGTTTGTATTGAAACTGTCATACAGGAAATGTAGCTGGTGTCGAATTCAGAGTACACTGAAAAAAATGAACTTAGGGTAAAGTAGAATTAATTAGATTGTCTTAGTAAATGCCACTTATAATATTCAAACTGTCCAATCTACTTAAAGAGAACAATTAATTGGTACTCATAGTAGGGGTATTTAGTATAACCTTAAAAATTTAAGCTGTAATAACTCATCACATAAAGTCTATTGGACAGGTAATGACTTGAGTGTGATCTACTTAATCACTTTGTATCAACTTTACTTAACTAAACAGCACTGTGAACAACTCAACTTAGTTATGTTCATACTAATCATTGAAAATATTTGTTAAATAAGTAATCAAGTAATTAGGAGCTATTAAACCACTTTGATCCAATTTTACTGCATTTTCATCACTTAAAAGTAACCATGCCAGTCAGATATATCATAGTACAGAATAATGCTTCTTCATTTATTTACAACACAAGGAAAGGAAATAAGCGAATCAAATTTCACGTCGGCTCGACAAGATTATGGTGATAGGCGCACGTGCCGGGGTGTGGGTGCTGCAGCGGAGATCGGGTAAGCCATAATTTTAAGAAAAATCGGGCAATTTTAGGATAATAAAGATTTTTCTAAACTGATTGTGAAAGGCGATCTTTGTTATACAGAAAACAACGTCAATACAGAAACTGCTCCAATAATCTCCAAAAACTATAAGACAAGTCGTTTGTTTAGGACTTAATTAATGAAACTTCGAAAAACCACTGACAAGTATAGGCCTACCAACCTGGCGATAAGCCACGTCGTTTTGCATATAGGCCTACGGTGCAATCTCCTACGACCCGGCCAAAAAGTCTTGTCATGATACAGCTCGCAAGGGCCAAGACTATGCCACGTGACTGCGTGGATTATGCGCGTCCTTTCGGCTATACTTTGTGAAAATACTTGCACTTGACCTTACAAAATTTTACCTACTAAGTTATGCTTAAGTTCATATCTCCACCCCTACGCCTAAACACGCCCATACTTGTTCACACAAATTTCTACTACCGACTTTAGGAATGACTACTTGTCAGTGAACTAAGTTGTACAAATTAAAAAGGGTAAAATTGCTGCATAGCATGACGAAGCTCTTGGTGTGCTTTAGCGAGGACCTGTCTTCGTTAGGCCAGGGAGTTGGTATTTAGAGTTGCTATTCTAAATAGCAACTCCCTATTTAATTGTCTTGTTTTTCATGTTTGGTTAGGCTTTGTTTTTGAAAATCGTCTTCCTCATTTCGACATCCTGGCTTCTGTTTATGCATGGCACCATCATGGCACCTTTTAAATTAGCTGGTCTCCATATGGACTCTGCCAGACTGCCACTTCCAATTTTTTTCCAGTGTCAAGGTGCGAGTAAAGTTCATTTGCCTCGCAAGCTAGATCATATCCGGTTACGTCACGTCAAGGCGCGCCGTAATCCATCTGTTCTAGAAGCGCGCCAAATTCTCTTCAACTGCCGACGAGACGGAGGGAAAGCTCATCTTACAGTAGATCCTCTCATACTAAAAAATCGGTAAGAATCTGCGTCATCCATGCAATATTTTGCATTGTACTTGATAATAACGATTTCAGGAACCATTTGTAGTACAATTTTGGTGGTCACTGTTTTCACATAAAAATGATTTGACTTCTTAAAAACGTTCGTTGAGCATGTCAGGTACAGTAGGCGCGGCTAGGCTAACATTCCAGGTTAGGCCTAGGCTTCGGGGTGTACTACTAACGTTAGTACTATGGACACGAAGGCTTAGGCCTAAGCTTGTTTAGCCTTGTAAAGTTACATGTGAACTAGGCTATATGCATCCTCAAAGCCACTCACCCAGGTCTAGTGAGCCAAGCTAGAGTGCACATGGTGTCATCATCCTAAGCTTGTGGGTTCTTACCAGCTGGTCGCGTGGGCGTTTAGCTAGCTGCCAATAACCCTCAGTAGCCTTCTTTGAATGGTGAATATTAAGCAGTCATGTTGCACTGGTGTTAGAATTTAAGCATCACCTGTATGAACTCAGGCCTAACGTTAGGCCTAAGTTGCTAGCTAGTACCCCTGATGTCAGTACTAACAACATTAGTCCTAGGCGTACATAGGCCTATCAGTTTAGGTAGGCTAGCTGTAGTACTTAGGCTAGGCCTAGGTAAGATCTAGGCTAGGCCTAGGCCTATGCAATATTCAGTTTTAAGCCACAGATACCTTTTCAAATGAAGGACAGCTTCAAACCCTGGAGTAGCCGGCCAGTCAAGCCATTTTGTACAGAATTCAGTCAATATGTAGCCTACACAGGTTCTAATTATTTTTTCATTTTCAGCAAACCAGCACCCTTAATAATGCACTTATCAATTGAATGACGCACCCCACTACCCCGGTCAGTCATTGTCCACAACTTCATTGACAAAACATATACATTGACGTACCCCTCAGTCACTTTTGTGACGGACAATTTGTGTAAAATGACACACCCCTCAGTCACCAAACTGATGAACAGTTTGCGATTTTGACCGACATGTGCGTCACCAAACTGACTGACAAAAGTAAACAAGTACATGAGGAGCAATGCTGAAGGTTGTGATCTTTGAACAATTGATAACAAATGATCCACAATGACTCAACCCTTAGTCAATAAAGTGACTGACATCTGAGGAAAAATGACTCACCCCTTTGTCACTCTAGTGGAGGACAATATTGGTACAATGACGGACATGTGAGTCACACTGTCACTGGTCAATGACCCACATTTGACTGACCATGCCCGGGGGTAGTGGGGTGCATCATTCAATTGATAAGTGCATAATTTCAGGAAGATGTAACATGTAAGCAGTGTTTAATTGCTTGATGCATAGCCTAGGGGCCTAGGTTAAATGATACAGATGATAAAGCTGTAGAAAGAGACCATGGGTATCCACAGAAAACAATTAGGGGGGCAAAACTTTTAATTGATCAAATCAGGGGAAAGTTTTACTCCCAGAAAAGAGCTTAACAGCTAAATGTTGGCACCTTTTACAGGGGTGTAGCCAGGAGCTGTAATCCTGTGGGCAAACTTTCTAAGCATAACGCCACCATATTTTAGCGTGAAGCGCCAAGAAAATTCTGGCTGAAATGAATGCCTCCCTCATCGCTGAAAATGGCGCTTCCCAGGCCTTTTGAGTTGCATCTAATCATTTTCTATTTTGAAAGCTCATGCTTTGGAAATTTTCTAGCGATATTATACAAAAAAATTGATGTTACTTTTTCTTTTTTGTTCAAGCTTTTGATTTTCCAGGGCCCTTGCCCCCTTCCGGACGCCCATGAAAGAGACTGCTAGTTTCCATGGCATATGCCATGAAGACTTCTAAACAAATGTAGGCTGCAGTACATGCATACATGCAAGCCAGTATATTAATATAATTATAAACAGACTCAGTACATAGCTCACATGAATTTGGTGCCAAGACAAAAGTCAGTCCTGAATGGTCAATTTAGATTTTCAAACATTAGTTAGAAATATTGTGAATGTAATTCCAGAGGCAGTCTATCAGTGTACCTCAACTAAGAATCTTTCATGGCCACTGGAACTAAAACATGATATTTATCCAAAAATTGTTTATTGCCAATGTTGTTAATGATATTGGTGAATTCATGCATAATAGCTGGAAGATGAAGAGTGCTACTGAATACCTTGTCCATGTTAAAGACAGCCAAAGCAGAATTTAAATAAAAAATACATGGGACAAACTTGAATTTTTCCCTTAAAAATGCTAAGGAAACAAAAAATTTTTGCATGCACAGACAGATTTTCACATGCACAGAGCCAATTTTTCATGCACCTGGGTATGTAGACCACCAGTCTCTTGAACGTTGAGCCAAAGAAAGGGTTCCCATGTATAGTTTTAACTAGCCATTTCTGTTTGTGCCAAGAACATGTTCCCCAGACAGGCTAAACTTTGTAATGATGCAAGCAAGAATTTATATGTGAAGGATGACACACACAAAGCCAATTGTTATGTGGTTCAAGGTCCTGCATGAATGAATGCACAAATGAGCATAAGTTTTTAACTTTTCATTTTTGTTTCTTATCAGATTGGTGCAGAGTTCATGAGGATAACAACAAAACCTTTGATTTCATCCTTTATGGCAGAGCTGGACAAACACACCCCCAAGCTTCTAGCTTTGATGAGGGCAAAAGGGGGAGTACAAGGCAAAAAGATCAAGGAAGTGATGAAAGTGCTTGATGAGGTACAGTAGCAAGTATTCTACCGATATGCCTTGGTAGTTACCCTCAGAAAAGTTTGTGTTGCTGGTAATGATAGAATGAAGAGCATTGATAAAAAATAATTTGGCAGTATGTGGTAATGGTTGAAACCCAAGTTTAACATATTACCTCATTTATGCAGTATAATACCAGTTAAATGACTTTGAGCTCACCAATATGTATGTATATACATGTATATCATGTTATCATACCAGCAGTTAATATGACAGTAATATATGTAGGAGGTCTATGAAATTTCGGTAAAACTACTGTACAGGCCTTTGCAATGCAAGAAAAAACTATGCAGAAAGTCTTTTGGAATAATAATGTTTTTAACTATTTTGGTGTAAGTATGCTTTCCTGTAAAACCCTAAGCAAGGATGAAATTAACTGGGAGACAGGAGCCACATTTCACCTATAAGTAGCTCCTGGAGTCCTGGTATCTTATAAATTCCTTAGTATGATTGTTACTTTCTATTATCTCTCCTGGGCAGGTTAACAGGAGACCTTTCTGAACTGGAAGTGGCTCTTGCTCAGTTGACCTAAATTGCTCTGTACATGTCCTCAAAAGTAAATTTTTGGGGGTGTGGCTATAGGCTGGTGGAACTGTAGCACTCTATGCCCAATGTTTTAAGGCAGGCATATTTTCAAATTTATGTCATTATGATCTTCTCAGCCCCTAAGGAATACCACCCGAGATCCCTGTTTTTGGCCAAATACAGGGGAGATTAAATATCTACCTGAGTTTGAAATGTTAGCAGTCATTAAACACTCTACTGCACAAATTGGTTCTTAGATAACCACAAGTTGACTCCCAAAGCTAGTGGTTTAAAAATGTTCACAATAGCATATAATGCACTCAAATAGCCTGTACAGTTGGTCAGTATGTCTACAATCACAGATGGCTGGGTGCAATTAATTGTGTGCACTCAAGGGTTAATCCTGCGACTGGCAGCACTTTTGTTGGTTAGTTTGTACTATCAAGTGTCAAATTATTACACCCTCAATGAATCTTAGGACCAATCTTTAATGGGCTGCACTGGCCATCATGTAAATTATCCAGCAAGCAAATTTATTTAAGCTGGCAAGGAAAGTAGCAGTGATGTTCTTGCTTTTCAATCAAGTTGTTCGTGATTTTAAGGTATTTTGCAAGTAATTGCTGCAGTGATGTGCTAGGTACCCTACAGACGTGGTTTATAGTCTTTTAGACTCGAGTGCCTACAGTGTCCTAAACTACTGTAACTGGTATACTCTAAAATTTAAGAAGAAAATTTTACAAATATCTGCTCCTCTGTGTCAAATAATAAAACTCACCATATCTGAACCATATCCCTATCATCAGATGATAGTCTGGATACCCTGCAGCTGGCCCATGTACCCAGTGCACACACCAGCTGAAAATTGAAATTATTGAATATGTGATGTCAAAGATTCTTTGATGTCACATATTCAATTTCTTAAAAGGAGCAGGAATTTTGAATACTGCTATCAATTGTGCCAAAAAATTCTAAAACTTTTCCTCTTTTTTGGCAGAATCAGAATATCAATATGCCAGTGAGCACCCGGAGGGAGGTAATACTTTTGGGCCAGTGTGCATATTTGAATGAAGACAGCACTTCCTTGGTGAAAGAGTATCTGGTTAGTATAGTAACTTTCAGCATGACTAAGTTGTGTGTGTCTTAATTATCATACGTAAAGGTAAGGTATGCAGTTAAGACATTTGTTGTCATGCTCTTAAATGAAGTTAGCAATCTTGCATAAAAAATGTCCTGAAATATTATACTGCTTTTTGGATGATTTTGTCCAAAATCTTCCAAAATGGTCCTGCCATTAAAAATCTTCAAGGACAATTAAGTTGTACATTCCAGTATTGCTCCCTGGACTATGCAAACTGTAAAACAGGATCAAACTAAAGAGCAGGGGTGACTTGATGGGTCATAAACCTTCAAGGTTTCTTCTTGTTATAAAAGGAACTGTACAATTAAGTTTGCCCCTCAGCCATAATTGGCAATAATTTAGGTAGAAAATCCCCATTTCAAGTAGACCAGTTCGCCAATTACACAACAAAACACTCCTTTCATGGTAACCTTGACAACCAATCAAAAGCAGTCATTTTCCTTACCAATTCGTCCCACTTTGCTGGGAATGCAGGCTTTTCGCCCACTTTTACCTTTACTTAAAAGTTGCTTTAAAGCATGTATATTCTTAGAAAGGGTAGGATTATATATCATCAACACTTGTTTACAATTTATGGCAAATTACAGCTTGTGGAGTTTACTATTCAAAGTGTAGTTTTGCATATTCATGTTGGAATATGTTTTTATGTGTGGTGAGACATTTGAAATTCCTATAACATATTAAGTGCATAATTACTATTGTCATGGGTAAAGGTTAAACTTTATTTTAGGTCCCCAGGGGTGAAACTGAGAAGCTGGAAAAAAATGGTATCTCAAAGAGCAAAAATGTATCTAACTCCTACTTGGCATGTGGGTGCCTCATATTGAGTGATATTATCTGTATTGTTTACGCTGGTGGTCATAAGTTATTGGAGTTTACCAGAGGTCAGTGTTTGCACTAGTACCAAACATCGGGGGGGATTTTCCGCCTTTTGTAATTTTTGGTGGGGATTTTAAAAATATGGGGGGACGGGGATAATTAGAATGGTGAAATATTTCCAAGTTTGCGCATCCTCTCATAAGTTTTTACGATATTATTATTACTTCGCCTGTTGATTCAACTTTGCAATGTTACGTACGAAAGGAAGAGGTTTGCCAAATTGGGTATCGGAACGATGTAATTTCTGAATGAAATTTTGTTCTGTTTTTACTGTTTTCCTTAAAATGTTTGAAATATTTCTGGTATTAATTGAAATGTTTCAAGTGGTGCTTTACATTTTTTTACTTCTTTGTATCAAACACATTGCAGGAATTTCCCCATAATGAATTATTTTTTAGTGGGAGTCTCAACTTTTTTTCGGGAATCCCGCAATCCCGTGCTTTAGTGTAAACATTCCTAGAGGTCAATCTGTGAAAGCATGAACATGAATTTGTTTCCTATAAAACATGATTTGATCTTATATCTGGCATGTAATGCCCAAAGTCTTATCTAAGTCATGTTAATTAACACAGTATCATTCTGTTTGATCTTTGCACTTTGATTTTGCTACTCGTGGTAACTTAATTTAAGAACAGTATATAAATTTACAATGAAACCATCAACTTGTGACCACAGTACTAAATTTATGTCCATGTGGCAAGGAAGGACTAAGCCTTTGGCTTTCTGTTTTTTTTTGTAATGTGATAATATGAATGAAGGAAAACCTAGGGGAAAATATCGTTATTTTCTTTACAGGACTCCGAAGAGGATGAGATAATAACAGGAGAAGTGAAACGCGCCATGGAAATCTTCATTATCAGGAGGGAAGGAGTGACAAATGAAATGCCTGCTGATGTTGGGATAACATTAGAAGGAGCTGAAGTTATCAACAACCTTGACAGCTTGGCAGTGGCAGTTGCATTGCTCTTTGGTTTGATATATGCACTAAATATGAACTATCCAGAGAACCTGAGGTACTTTTTTGAAGTAATTCAAAAGGTTTTCATGGGACTAGATGAAGAACACCAGGGGTCGAAATAAGCCTTCAAACTTTGGGGGCCAACCGGGCCCCGAGCTTATGGAATCTAGGGGCCAAATGAGAAATCAAGGGGCCCAAAACTACCGCCTACATTACTTATGACTGACATCGGTGTACTGTATGTCTGCGTGTGTAATCTTCCATGTTGTGACAAAGCAGACTGTTTATGAGTGATGTGAACTGATTTCAGAAGTGTGTGTTTTGCAGGTTTTAAGTGACTGCTAGTATACGAAATACACAGGCCTTGTGAGATGTAAGATCGTTGACTTGTGGGTGGAGAGGTTCATGCGCAGACTGTACAATTAGACTTAAAATATTTAGGAGCCAACCGGGCCCCTTTCCCTGTAGAAGCTACGGGCCCGAGCGAATTTCTAGGAGCATCGGGCCCACGGGCCCCTGTTATTTCGAGCCCTGAACACCTTACACCAAAGGTTCAAGCCCTAAAAAACAAGTTGTTTTTGTGATTTAATCTTGTCAAGAAGTGACTGCTACGTATGCTCTTCTCAGATTTGTGTGTTTGGAGTTTGGAGGCTATACAAAGATGCCTTTGTTTAACAACCATGGTAACGAAAAACAGTATTAATTTCTCTTTTGCATATATAAAGCATTGTAGCAGCTATCTACACGTTAAAAGAAAAATAGGTTATATTTTCCTGTTGTGGGTCGTTTTTACTATGTGTTACTTGTTTTGATTAATGTACCAGACCCATCATTCTTTCATTCTTAAAATTATTGACGGTCTTGACACTGAGGTAATTTTTATGGTATTATTGTCATGTTTAAACTGAAGTTAAGGAAAGTGTAGTGTCAATTTTTTTCTTATGTTGTACAAATAAGATAGAAATGTGTTCTTTATTTTCTTACATGTACTTGGTTACATAATGTTTTTTGCAAGGGGTGTACGTCCCCTTGTGTACAGATAAGCTGTTGAAAGAGAAACATATAAAATTAATCTTCACAGTCAGCAGTTGGTGATGAATTCCAGGGAACTAAGTTGAAGGTCACTTGTTTTGAGATGACATGTTGAAAGAGGTAAATGTCACAAATTACCATCATTCAAATAAGCCATCATGTAAAGGTGAGCAGGGGGAATTGGTTCTATGACAAATGCAGTACCTAAGGCATGCTGCAGTACTCCAGGGTAACTGCTGTCATGGTACACAAAAAATTAGATTTGTGCATGGAATTGCACCATGCAAGTATATGTTAAAGTATCATTTCTTTCCCTTGAATTTTTAGTAGTTCGTTTTTGTTGGATTACTATGAAACCCCCATTGTAGTATGGCAGGGTTATGGTTTGGCTTTTCAGTTCCTCAAGAAATTAATAATTCTTAACAGTTCCATGTTTACACATGTGTGAGTCTGTTGGTGTAGGGGCAAGGGAGAGGACTAAGCACATGCACACCAATTGTTATATAAACTGAAGAGTAAAAAGGTCATTTATGCAGTTGGTGCTCATGTTATGTAACTAAATCTGTTTTTTTTTTTATATTTCTTTTCCTTTTACGTGTAGTTGATTTTGTTTTCCTTTTTAGAGGTACAGTAATTTTCTTTCTTAGCTGTTTACTTAGTCATCACAAAGTTAAAACTGTTAATATGTTGCTTATACTTATTCATTAAAGAAATGGTCTATTTTACATTGATGAAAGCAGATTGCACAAAAAATTGAGGTATGTTAAACATAAAGCTTGTATATGCTGAAAATAGTAATCAGTTTCAATGTATTAGAATATGTGTGTATTTGAGTGTGTGCATAATTTGCATCGCCTTTGGGAAAATAATGATTGGAAATTGAAGGTTATCAAAAAGTGAAAAGATGGACTTAATTTTTACTTAATCTTTAGGAGGTCAAAGGTCTCTCAAGGTCAGCGGATGTAAAACAAAAATGTAGAATCTCTAGAATGATGTACGATGAGTTGGGGAGTTAGATAATTCTCACCCTTGATATGCAGGTTTCCAGTATAGTGATTGGGTAAATGTTATTTACTTCGGAGGAGTCAAAGGTCATTTGAGACATGCAACATTAAAATAACAGTGCCATTGTGATTCTGGAAAGGGTTTTCAAGTTAAGAGTCCTTCCTAGGTTATTGCAGTGTGTTGTTGAACAAGACACTTAAAATTTTGTTCCAGTTCGTTCAGCTAAAAAAAGAGTGCTAGCTGTTATCTCTAGGGTGTTATCTAACAAAGGACTGAAATGCTATTCTGGGAAAGTTTCACTCTTGCAGTCTCAGTGTGTCTCATGTTATGGAATGAGGCAAGTAATTAGTCTACAATGAGCCCTTAGGGTTTGGAAGAAGGATTCCTTCTCCAATAACATATTATCTCACTCGGAGTAGTACCAAAAGTAATGTGAGAAAAGCCTGAACCATGAAAACCTCATAGCCAGTCTCATTTATTGGTCCAAGTCGGATAATTTAGAACAGGAAGGTTCATGGCAAGGTCTCTGTTTCATACAAAGAGTTACATCCCATGAAATCATACATGGTCATGCGGTAGTCTCATCAAACTTCAGATCAAATGTAACTTTTCTGTGGAATAGAAGACCATACGTAAACCCTTTATGCCTGGTAAAATATCTTATCTTACAGTTGGGAAGTAGCTTCTATGTGATATTAATGGTCTTTGAAACCATTATACTTAACAGAGATCAACTTAAGGTCATAGTTTTTACAATGTAGCTTTCTGAGGAAGGAAATTGGGGCGTGGTGGCTGAGACTGAAACTATTATTGAGAATGCCTTTATGTGTATGGTAACTTTTTCTAAGTGAAGGTACTCAAAACGAGTTATTTGTGTTAAGATTTCAAAGAGCATTTCAGACCTAGAGGGCTTAGACTTTCAAAACAAAGAAAACCTACACTAATTGCGGGAAGAATCCAAGATCATTCAGCTCTCAAAAGTTAAGTGATTCGTTAGTTAACATTAAGAAAAAGAGCTGGGGATCTCTGTCTAAGGTTTAGCTAAACGTTTTGTCAGTTATGTTAATGCTAAGTAGCACTAATTAGCTAATATTTTGAAAGGAATAAGAAAATGTATGTTATGTTTTCACAAATCAGTTGATACATAGTACTGCAGGTGATCATTTAGTAAAATTTTAACAGAATAACAAGACTTTTTAAGTTACAGCAGCTCTTTTGTCAGATACCATAATTGTTGCTTACAAGTACCTAAAAGGCAAAATGTACCTACTGTACACACCAAAGTTAACAGCACTTCAAAGAAGCAGATCAGTGCTATAGCAACTGTTTTACTCCCTTATTTGTTACAAATATGTTAGTGAGAGTTAAACACATTAGAAAGGTAATACTGTAGCTTGCAATACATTTTGAATTATTCTTTTGGAATCAGAAATGATATCAGCAACAAACACAAGATGTATACAGTTCTCATGATGATACAGGGGCTTTGAGACCGAGTAGCATTCTTTAGAAACTGGAATTTCAAAGGCAGTGTACTGTGCTTTTTAGTATGTCATTGTAGAGCCAGTGGGTAGCTTGATACAGAAAGCTGAAATGTCAAACTATTATTTGTACAGGTTGCCACTTTAAACTGACAGTTATTTTACATGAGATATATTCCTGAAGTGTATGAACTTCGCATCTTGCTCTCGTTGTGATCACTTTACATTCAGTTTATAGTTTTATATGGGCTACATCGGTAGCAAATGCATGACCCATATTTGATCTCTTCTCTTTTCATTTGTGTTAATAAAGTTTTTGAGTTTCAAAAAAAGTTGAATGAGTTAATTGTTATTTCTTGACTGAATTAAGTTGCAAGTACTTCATATTTTACACAGGACTACCACTTTAATGGTTCATATTGAGTAGTTTTTGCAGGTTCTGATTATAAATACTGTAACCCAATGAGTACATGCCACCTTGTTCTGAGAGTTGCACTGACTTGATCATTGCCATAATGGCTTCTAAGCCATTCCAGTTATGATAACTCAAACCAGGATATAGTGAAAACTGCATCAAATGAAGTAAAGCTTATCACCTATTTTAGGTAGTTGTAACACATGAGAAGTATGTTTTCTTGACAGGTGTGAATGAAGTAGATGTTACTAGACTCTTTAAACTATTAGAAACTCAAAAAGGCTTGTACTATTTATTTTATCAAAATAAGTACACATCATGTTTGTCTTTAAGTGGTGATAACGCATTTGAATGTAGCGGTTTACACTTATTTCGTTTAGTTCAATTTACCCCAGATATTTCAGTTATACTAACTTATGAAAACGTACATTGATAACTAGAATTCAGTATGTTGATTTCAAAACTTTTTCTAAGTAGTTTAAACATGGATATGAAGAGTAGCATGAAGGTTTCCAATGAAGTTGTTAATAGGTACAGTTGGCAAGTTGATAAAACTTAAATGTTCTGTAAGTGTAGATTACTTAATAAAATTAAGGCAACATACTTGCCTTAATTTTTTTAAGTAGATCGGGTAGATTTTTTTTTTGAGTGTATTGTAAAGGTGCAGCTACACATGCGACCGATTCGTCTCGTGTCTACAAACAGCCGACTCACGACGGTCGGGGATGTGATGTTCCCCATCCAAGATCGATTAGTTGCATGTGTGGCCTACCCCAAAACGTGTTATCGACTTGTCGAAGACCAGTTTTCATCCGTCGCCGACGAGATGTAGCAGATTCAAAAATCGAATCTGCACACTAATCTGCACACTAATCAATTAGATATGTAGCCACATTCGAGTTGCCGATTTGCCATATGGAGACGTATTCCACAACTTAACTAATCGTCGGAAATGCAGTCGCAATAAGCTGACACCTGGTAGAAACACTCCTGGTCCCTTTTGTGCAGACCTAGAATCAAAAGGCCAATAACATGGGGCAAGGGGGCCCTGCCCCCAAGCCAAAGTATCGGGCAAAATATCATTGCTTAAAATCATACTAGTAAAAATCGCAACATTGGGTGATTTGGGATCAGTGAGATCACAACGATGGCAAGGGCTACAGCAGTGGTCCGTCTAACCATTTTAAGTCTATCGACCCGGAATTGTACAAGCCTCCCTCCAGTCTATAAAATATGACTGGAAAAGGGTGAGGACGTGTGTTTAGATAACGATTGCAAGTTAAAGTTATAGCTAGAGCTTTAAGTGCGGACAAAGGCGATGGTGGGGTCGGGGGAGCTCCCTTTGTGATGGCGAAGCAAGAGCCAGCTGGCGTTGTAGGAGTTAAGACTTGAGGGGCCGGAGGGTCCTCCCCGGAAAATTTTGCAATAAAAAAAAAGATGAACATGTAAAGATCTGCATACAATGATCAAATAAGTTTACACAGAAACAAATTAACAAAATCGCATATAATTGTGCAGTATGGCCACTTTGTGATATAAGAATACTAAGAAGACGCGGTCAAGGGAATCATCTGTCAAGCCTTACCCGCCATCGTTAAAATAATTCACAGCGCTGCATAAACATTGTAAAGCACATTAGAAGGGAATGTAACATGGATTGCTATTTCATTTTGTCTCCATTTTAAACACTTACGTAAGAGCTCAGAGGATACTATTTAGCATTTTTTCTTCCCGGGTTACTTATCTATTGCCCCAGGGGTGCACAGTCGCCCCCGATCCTGGGATAAAGAAAAAGAATTCGCCATAATGATGTTTCCCATCATACGTCGGCAGCTATATGTAGCCGGAAAAGTGCCCAATTGGTTGTATATGTGGCCGCTCTCGTCGGGAATCCAAGGGTTGGCGATTGAGTAATCGGCGATTAATTAGTTCAATGTGTAGCCCATCGACTTGTCGAATCGCGACGGATCGGTTGCATGTGTGGCCGCGCTTTAATGTTTCCCTGTAATTTAGCTTCCTAGCAGTAATGCTGTTCCATAGCATGGAGCGATTGCCAATGTTTGTGCAGAGTTGAAGCCAAATGAAAGTTTGTCCCATTTTATGTTACGTATGAGTAACGTGTGATAACCACTATCTAGTTTTGGCCGTATTCTAAGGCCTGGAAGAATGTACTTGTTAACTGACTACTATTGTGCTAAGGAGTTTTCAGGGGTTTGTAGCATCCCCAGTTAGGAATAATCCTATAGTTCTAAATTCAAATAATGGATTGGCATAAATTCAAACAACAGCATTACTGTTCGGTCTTTAAATGACTTGCAGATATGGTGTACCAGGTAGCCTACACAACCCTTTATGGATATGGCCTTGAGCAATTTAAACTCAGTACAGGTTTTTTGTTTCTTTTTTTTTTGTTTTGTTTTTTTTTTTTTTGTTTTTTTTTTTGTCTTTTGCTCTATTAGGGAGGTCACTAAATGGCTGTTCTTTTTGAAATTGCAGTAAACTTAGTTGGGAGAATAATTACTGTTTGGGGTGAGATTTGGTGCCCTTAAAACTGCTAGAAGTATAGCTTCTTTCTGTTTGAATTACATGAAGGGCATCCAAACTATATATTGTCAGTGACGTAATTGGGGTTTAACACGCCGCTATTTAGGCCCTTGATTTGATGGAAGAAGTCTCCATGAAAAGTAAAATAATTGTTCTTAAGGATGAAGTCATGGAGACTTCTTCCATCAAATCAAGGGCACCGCCATGGGCACAAAAATGGCACCCAGTTATGCCAATATTTTCATGCATAAACTCGAGACTGGAATGCTATCCAGCTTCCCCTTAAAACCATCTCATTACCATCGCTATATCGACGATATTCTTTTCATTTGGACCCATGGTAGGGATGCCCTTGAACTTCTTAAAGACCATGTTAACTCCTTCCATGACAGTATTAAGTTTACTTTTGAGGTTTCAAACCACCAAATAGCTTTCCTTGACGTACTGGTAAAACTAGACACTGGAACCATCTCGACTTCCCTATATTGCAAACCCACAGACAAACATCTCTTGCTACATTTCGATAGTGTCCACCCTCAGAAATTGAAAAAGTCAATAGTTTATAGTCAATGTCTTCGCAGCAAACGTATTTGCTCTGACCCCGCTGACTACGATCGTTCGGTTTCTTCCCTCACCGGTTACTTTCTAACGAACGGCTACCCCATCCACATTATCAAACAAGGTATACTTAAAGCTGCTTCAATTAATTGCCAGGACCTTTTATCCTATAAAATTAAAACCCCCAATACGCGTAAACCCCTTGTGCTTAAGTACAATCCCCTAATTCCCAATCTTGCAAGCACCTTAAAACAAACTTTGCCTCCCTAAAAGACGATCCAGCCCTTTCAGGCATTTTTTCCTACCCCCCTCTCCTAGCATTGCGCCAGCCCCCTAACCTTAGGAGACTTCTTACTTCCTCCAAATTAATGACCTTAGACTACGCCTCTAAGGGCAACACTCACTGCAACAAAAAACGCTGCCAAATCTGCAAGCATATCAAGACTGAAGAACGTATCAACATCCCTAACATAAATTTTCCGATCATTCCTCCTAACCTTAATTGTGATTCCTGTAATGTTGTTTATATTTTCCTTTGTAACCTATGTAAAGACAAGCTCTACGTGGGTGAAACTGGGACCTCCTTCCGTCTAAGATTCAATAACCACAAGCAGTCAATCTGTGACAATACTCTTGGATTCCCAGTAGCAGAGCACTTTAACCTTCCCCACCATTCCATCGAAAATCTCAAAGTAATCCTCATTGCAAATAACTTTATTTGCGCGGAACAACGAAAGCGTACCGAACTTGTTTGGATACTGAAGCTTAAATCACACATCACTGGACTTAACAAAGACCTTGGTCTTCTAAATCAGTACACGTTCCAACAAACAATTTAATCCGTTCTTTTGTTTGTTATTACATGCAGCTTCTTGTGTAATTATTGTACTCATTTTGCCTTAAAATTTTGCTGACGAAGGTCCCAGGGAGACCGAAAATTTCGAAATACATTTTGTAACTTACGTACGTATGTATATATATATATATATATATATATATATATATAGAGAGAGAGAGAGAGAGAGAGAGAGAGAGAGAGAGAGAGAGAGAGAGAGAGAGAGAGAGAGAGAGAGAGAGAGAGAGAGAGAGAGAGAGAGAGAGAGAGCGTACCAGAGAGGAAAACTAAGCAGCACTGGAACTTGAACTCGTGCGGTCAACGGCTTTCGCGGCCGTGCCTAGAACCACCAGCCAATGCAGCTTCTGATTTCCAGACGAGACAACAGACTTCTTATACCAGCGAGCTCAGTTTCTCTCTCCTTGTTACCATGGTAATCCCTGAAGCGGGAATGAATATTCAATAAGTCGTGATTGGTAGATCGAAGTTAGAATGTGTAGGTCGAAGAGTAATTGGTTAATACATTCGATCTTGAATTGAAACCAATCCTAGATAGAGCGTAGCCCTTATCAATGAAGGAAAGGTTGAAAGAAAAGCACCAGAGAGGAAAACTAAGCAGCACTGGAACTTGAACTCGTGCGGTCAACGGCTTTCGCGGCCGTGCCTAGAACCACCAGCCATATATATATATATATATATATATATATATATATATATATATATATATATATATATATATATATATATATATATATATATATACCGTTACCACAATGGGTAAGATATTCAATTGTTACAAAATCGTCAAGGTGAAATATATGATAATATAAATGCCATTATGATAATTCTTCAAAGTATTTTACAACAAATTGTATGCTGTAAGATTATCAATTTGAAATAACGTGTTCCTTTAGATAATCTTTAGTATAAACTTAAATTTATGTAAGATTGTTTTAGTCTTTTGTAACAATGCAATTCAAGTAAAATGGTTGCATCTTATTTGTTGCTACGAAGAGCCCTCTCTTCGACATGTTTCTACTACAGTTGCAACGTTTGCATCTCCACCCAACTTTGACGTTGTTAATATCTGGCTGCCATCGTGATTGCACTGAACAAGGTAATCTTGGCTAGTGCACCCATCGTTCTTCCCCCAACAAGTGCACAAAGCAGTTCTTGTCCATGCATACACTGTCCAAGGTTATTTCCCTCTAGAAAAAAAGGTGAAGATCATTAATAGTTACCGTCTATTTAACTTAATCATATATTTTCGTGACCATTGGCTTTCCAAATGAGTATTGTTTGTGATTGTTGAGTCAGTCAATGTCGTCAATTCTTCAAATTTATTTTTAAATCTTCCATTACATTTGTTGCTGCTGTACACATATCAGGAATACACTGCACGGCCGACCACTCATTGCCAGAAGCGAAAATGCTAGAAGCAATCACGTTTATTTTTTTGCAAATCTCTCTTTTATGTTATGAAAACCTGAATTTTTTTCAGTTATTTTTATATTCTCATTGAATTATTTTTCTATCGAAAAGAATAATTCTATCTTATCTCTGTGAAAGCGTCATCGCATTCTCGCGTAATTTAGCTAGTTTCTTTTCCGAGGTCTTTCTTTCGCCTGAAAAAAAAATTTATCTCCATTTTTTGCCTTGAAGATTTTTCATACTTTTTTTTAATTGCCCGTATCTCGTTTTCCATTTCCCTTTGCAAAGAATCGATTATTTTTGGTTCTATATTTTGTTTTTCCTGTTTTACTTGCTGTCTCCTTTCTTTAGTATCCTGTGTTTTCTTCATTATTTTCTGATCCTTCTTGTCATGCATCTTTACCGCTTTTTTTCTTTCTCAGTGCTCAGTGCTTACGTTTAATAACAACCGTTCTTCTGCCTACCTTGGTGTCATGATTTTCTTGTCCTTTTTAACCTCTTTGAATGCATTTAGCTGTTTAATAAGCGTTTTCCTTTTCAAGGTACCCAATACTTTTAACATCATGAAGGTTGTGTCCTTTATATTCACCATAGGTACATACCCTGCAACTGGAAGGTTGCAACAAGTTTCAGAGTATAACTCTGATATTTTTCCAGGATGAGTGTGACACCTAGGGGTATTGCACTTTGAGGCCAATCTCTCTATTGTAATGTTTTTCGCCTCGAATCTTCCAAAGACCGAGTTTGCCTTTGATGGTCTTTCACGATTTTATATGTCACAGGAAAATTATGACAGTTTTTACACAAAAACTCGTTACATATAAAGCAATATTCCACAATTACTAGCTGATACGTTTTGAGCAACTGTAACAGTCCCGTATCTCATCACCTTTGAGCGACGGTTTAATTTGTACATGCAAAAAAAAAGACTTTTCAGATTATTCTGCTTTGAATCCGTTACCAGAATAGTCCAGGACCAAATTTATGTTTGATATGTTAAAGCGGAACATATTTTAAGCACTCTGGTGAAATTTTCATTCATTTCCCATGTTCAATTCTTTCCATAAGCAATTGAAGTTGACACATTTTCTACAAGAAGTGAACTTGAAGCAAGCAGTCGTGATGTCATGGTTTCACATTGTCGAAAAATGTTTTGTTTTTTGTTTAAAATTTACCACTGTGCCAATTTTATACAGCAAAAGTCTGATATATTGATACCATAAGTGCATCCTGAAGAAAGAAATTTTAAAAACTTTATATACTTTAGGGGCAAAATGGCATCCCAAATCAATCCAAGATCAAAGCAATAGGATGAAAAATAAAGAAAAACAAAACATTAACCATCAATGTGATTCCATGACATCAAACGTGCTTGCTTCAAGTTCACATTTTGTAGAAAATGTGTCAACTTTAATACCTAATATCTCGAGAACCGAACGTGGGAAATGAATGAAAATTTCACCAGAATGCTTAGAATATGTTTCTCTTTAAAGTATTAAACACAAATTTGGTCCTGGACTATTCTTTTAACTCCGTGTGTTGGTATTTGAATTTCTTCCATACATTCGGGACATTTAATGACGTCATAACTTCCTTGTATTACTAAGCTCAAACAAAATTTGCAGTATCGATGAAGACACGGCGACTGTTTAGGTTCCCTAAGTTGTTCCAAACAGATAGAACAAAGACAAAACTTGTCGTCTATATCTTTCCACTGGGATGAAGTCGCCATGTTTATTCGACGTTATAGATATGGCTATGAACAAGAAATGAAAGTTGCTTCATTTAGAAATGATAAGTAAGTTATCTGAAATGTTGCGGAGGGAGTAAAAATTTACAAGACTCTTAATGAGGATGGTTAATGAGTGGGTCCTGTCAGGGGTCCACTTTAATGGAACTCAGACTCGCTTAAAGTTAATTGATTTGACTGAATTTAGAAGTAAGACTGCCTCCATCATAATATTCTGTTAAGTAAACTCGAGCACTATGGTGTACGGGGGAAGGGGGATTACTAAACTGATTTAGGAGTTATTTGAATGAGAGAAAGCAGTACGTTGTAATTCGCAATGTAAACTCAGATTTCTTATCTATTGAGTGTGGTGTCCCACAGGGCTCCATTCTCGGACTACTACTGTTCATTATATATATATATATATATATATATATATATATATTTATAAATATATATAAATATATATAAATAAATATATATATATATATATATATATATATATATAATATATATATATAAATGACCTTTCTAAGGCTAGCGATAAGCTTCATTTTTTTTTGTATGCCGACGATACTAATATTTTTTGTTCTCATGAAGATCCGGTGACTTTAATGGAAATCGTTCATAATGAACTGCACAAGGTTCGTGAATGGTTTTGTGTCAACAAGTTATTACTCAATTTAAGCAAAACGGCATCTATTCTCTTCTGTACTCCAAATAGATTGCCCGACCCATCCATTCGTAGTATTGATTTCTGCGGTACTGATGTTCCACTTTGTAATACTGTCACGTTTCTTAGTGTTTTCATTGACAGCCATCTTACTTGGAATGATCACATTCAGTCCATCTCTAATACAATTTCTAAGAATATTGAAATCATTGCCCGTCTGCGACATTATCTTCCCAGAAAGACCCTGGTTACTCTGTATAATACTCTAATTAATCCGTACTTATCTTATTGTGCTCTTCTTTGGGGTGGTTCCTATAGCTCTAAGATTTACCCCCTCTTAATTCTTCAGAAGAGAGCTGTTCGTCTAATACTTAATTATCAGCAGTTACATTCATCTCGTGACTGTTTCGCAAAGCTTAATATTCTGCCTGTTTTCGATATTATCAAGTTGGTATTTTCATGTACTCATGGATGCAGAAATAGCAAGTCTCTGAAACCAGTTTTTGGCGGTAAGTTTTTATACTGCAGAAACTTCCGGGGCCTTCGCCACATGGAGCCCCAAGGGACTCTGACCCTGGACCTTGACAGGGGATCTAAAGAGGACCATTGGACCCCACGCGTGCAAACTGCACCATCGGTGCACTTGTGACACCCACTTCGGTTAAACCACTCCTCCGTATCAGTCGGGGAATCACAAGTTATGTCCCTCATCTCCGAAGTCATACATACGCCTCTGAATGGAACTATTGCCCATTGCTATGTTACAAACGCGTGATACGTGTCATGAGAACTATCGTGTTTTCACTGTTTAAGGCCTGCTAAATCTTATCGTAAGAAGGTAACCTATTGTAACAACCTTTCCTACTGTTTCATTTTTTGTCACGATTGTCCTTACCTATACAGGCCAGTGCCAAGTTTTTTATGGGGCTGTACTGATTATACTACACCACGATTTGCCAGAGTAGTCCCATGTGAAGGCGTTACACCTGCTGTGCGGATTGTTTACAGATCTGATTTCGGGACTGGGCAAAACTTCCTTTTCCGCAAAAAATAACGATGTCTTAGAATAGAGGTCCTCGTGGTTAATCGCAAGCAACTATGCAAAAATAGTTGAGAATGATTCCGACATCTATGATATAATAAGCTTAATTTAGTGCTAAGACAGGCTAAAAGCTAGTCAGGCTTGATTAGAAGAACCTTTGCTTTTTCGGTTGAAGAAGTTCGAAAAGATCCGTTATCCTATGGGGGGGGGGGGGGGCTTCAAATTCTACTATTAAAAGAAAAGTGTTAAATGGCTATTTAGTTCAGAAATGTAAGAGGAGTACGTTTAACCATCTTTCAAAATTTGCGTTCAATTTTCACCTAATTTAAGATATAAGTAGTAGATGAAGTTATCTAATTCCACCTCAAGGTGGGGGCCAACGGCCCAAGAGGTTGGTGACGGGGTTTTTGCCCCCGCTATGCGGGCTAAATGTTTGCTTTTTGCTGACAGCATATTTGCTATTTCTCGACATTTTGGTATTTACGGGAAAAAATTGAATAAAAATTCCGGCGAAAGTGCTCAGCCACCAATTGAAAGTAGACCAGTTCATTTAATCTTCAAACAAGCACATGTCACGTGGCACCATAATCCTTCATTAATCTACACTGCTTTGTTTTTCTTCAAATTTTACAACAAATTTTCTCGTCCGTAATCTTTACTATGTGTCATGGAGTGATCAAATACCTTTCTTCTCCAAAGTCAAAAAGTAGCACTAAAAACAGAACATAAAGTAGTTGCTCACCAGTGTTAAGAGATTAAATCTATCTTGCTTACTGGAAGTTCACCATAAGTTTACAAAATTAATGTAGTAACTTTATATTTGCATATCTCGAAACCCACACATCAAAATTTGAATAAGTTTTATCAAACTCCGTAGGTGCAGTCCCTTATTAACAGATTAAAAGTAAATTTTTGTTTTAATCCTTCCTTTATTGTATCCAAAGGTAAATAGTAGTTATAATCACGAAATCAGATTTCAACATACGCATACTTCGGGAATCCCATTATTCCCATAAAATACTCACCGTGAACAAGCCATACATCTTTAACCTGAATCCCTATAAACCCTATAAAGAAAAGAAAACTCATCTTTAAGTTAATAGAATTATATCACTTAAGAATAATAAAAGATAACACTCGATTGCGCTAGCTTTACCATGTGTTATAATCTGTTTGAACGCTGCATGCATCATAAGCCGAATTAATTAAGAATCAGCTGGTTTTATATTTTCAGAGGGCATTTTTAAGTTTTTACCCGCAATATGCGCCTTTCTCCTCAACATGTGTTCCAAGCTGTTTATGTCAGTTCCGGATCTACAAGAGAAGGGACCTTTGGAACTAATATTTGATTACAGTCCTACCCTATTGCAATGATTGCTTGTTTTGTTAAAGGTATTGTAAACCAGAAAGCCCAAAGACTTATGTTTAAAATTGACAGTCATAAAGTTACTGTGTATGCACTTACATGAAGATTGATTCAGACCCATCGACAATTACTTTTTTGATCATAAATCATGGTGTAAGTTATCAAAGTCTTACCTCGATATATCATGTTAATATCAGTATGACATCTCGCTACCAATGACATTTTACCCCCCCCCCCCCCACACACACACAATAGCAACTAGGTCGGGCAGACAAGCAATAAATTCAGATTTAGATTCAATAACCATAAGAAGACTATTCAGGATAACTCTGTTAATTTCCCCGTTGCTAAACATTTCTGTGGTGAACCGAATCATTCCATTTCAAATCTAAAGTGTATTTTGCTCGGTTCAAATTACCAATCTGTCAACGGACGCCTCAAATCTGAGAGCAAGTGGGTCGTTAAACTGTCAACTCATATTAGGGGCCTGAACAAGGACCTTGGCATCTTAAGTGACTTCCCCTTTGTAATAAATAACCCTTCCCAAGCTGCCGAGGTCAACTAAACCTGCTTGTCTATCACTTGTTTTGGTCTGTACTTGTTTTAACGTTAAGTTTGAAAAATGCTGTAATTTTTCACTTGCCATTTTGCGCTGAGGAAGGACACAGGAGTGTCCGAAATATACGCTGTTTTTATCGTATCTGTGCGATTATTATGTCATCTTTGGAATGTGTTTTATTATTTGTTATATTACATGGAGCATACGTGGATTTTTCTTATATATATATATATATATATATATATATATATATATATATATATATATATATATATATATATATATATATATATATATATATATATATATATAGATATCGTAAAACAGGAAGCAAATAAATGCATCACTAGTTGACTTAAAGAGTACAAAATAATCCAAGATTTAATTCGAAATTTTCGGTTCCCTGGAACCTTCATCAGCGAGATCAGACAGTAAAGTGAGTACAGTAGTTAACTTAGCCAACAACGGAGATACAGCTTAGAAACAGAAGATGATACTGAAGTGTCGAAAAGGTGTAAATAAGTGGAATAAATTACGATATCTGATGGAAAGTGTACTGATTCAAAACACCGAGGTCTTTGTTTAGCCCCGTGATGTGTGAATTAAGTTTTAAAATCCAGTTAAGTTCGGCGGCTTGCGGCGTTCAATACAAACAAAAATGTTTGCAATGAGGGTGACTTTAAGATTTTCAAGAGAATGGCGGAGAAGATCATTGCTCCGCCGCGGGGAAACCTGGAGTGTTGCCACGAATAGACCTTTTATGATTGTTACACCTAAAGCGAAACGAAGTCTTGGTTTCACCTACTTAATGACCCTCATTACATAAATTACAGTGAAAAATGTAAACAACATTACAAGAGTTACAATTTAGATTAGGGGGATTCATGGCAAATTTTACACTGGGGATATTGATATGTTCTCCGAGGATGATGTGTTTGCATATCTAGCAGAGTTTTTTGTTGCAGCCAGTATTGCCCTTAATGGTTTGACCAGGGGTGGGTAATTTGGCGGAAGTAAGGAGTCTTCTGAGATAAGGGGGTTGACTGAAGGCCAGGAGGGGAGGTTGTAAAGATAGTCGGGAGGATGGGTTCGTCTTTAAGGGTGTCAAAAGTTTGTTTCAAGGTGCGAGCAAATCGCGGGATTAGAGGATGAAAATTGAATACAAGAGGGATGCGTCTACTAGGGGTCTTAACTCTGTAGGATAGAAGATCATGACGCTGGAGGGCGGCAGCTTTATGTACACCCTGTTTAAAGGGGCCTACTGAGTTGGTTCCCATAATTCATGATTTTTTCACACCTGTTGAGATTTACTCACATTTTGATGGTAAGTGGTCAAACTAAGAGATTGCACATCTGACACACCACAGAAATGGACTAGATACGGTAATGAATGATGAAAATCATTTATTGAAAATTCGTGACCAGACACTTCTTACAATAAGGTATTGATCACAAAAAGTTAACAATTTCTCGCATTTTTGGTATTTTTAGGAAGTGATACATGAGTAAAGGCTAATTAGAAACATTGTCATGCATTGATTTCCTTCAAAATAGTCACAAAATAATCGATATCAACTCAATAAGCCTCTTTAATAATGTGGATTGGGTAGCCACTTGAAAGAAAATACTCGGTGAGAAAAACTGAGCGTACGTTGTCGATAGGGTCGGAAGAAATGCGTTTTATGCAAAAACATTGGCTAAAGTATGCCTAATTGACTTTTTTAAGTTTGTAGGAGTGGACACTATCAAAATGAAGAGGTGTTTGTCAGGATTTATGGACAACTCGGCCTCTGGGACAACTCGGCCAGGACATCTCGGCCCCTGAGACAGGTCGGCCCAGAGACATCTCGGCCCCTGGGACATTCGGCCCCTGAGACATCTCGGCCCCAATTGAAATAGCTGTAGTACCAGGCAAACTACTAGGCTATGCATGCAACCAAGACTAGAGTCAGGTACGGGTGTTGACGTTGAAGTTCCTTGCCTTTTTGTACTTCTCAACTTACGTAGAAAGGCCTAAGGATGGGAACTTAAGCCTTTGAGCCGCACTTTTGGGTGTAAATTAGAAGGCGGTGTAACCTCGATAATTTTGAGATAAATGAGTACGGTAATGACATAACATGTAAAAATCAAGGATAAACCCCCAAATGACTTTTTATTGGGTTTGATATGAAATTGTAACCTCTCATAATAGCAAGTTATAGTATAATGTGCTATGCTAGACGTATTTCGACCACCCCGTATTTCGGGGTCTCATGAGTATCAACAAATGAAAATGGCAGTACTTGCCAAAATGTCACAAAACATGTCAGGTTATTCGGATAATATTCGGATAATTCTTTCAGTAGTCGCTTAGATTGGTTGCCCAAGTTGTAGGCGATGACGGAGGAGGGGGGGGGGGGGGGGGTTCGGAAACCATTTTGTGTGTCTTGTGTTCAGTAGTAAAATGCCAATGTTTCAGAAGGCAATTTTGTTTAGATGTGGAGTGAGTAAAGAAACCTAAAGGGTGATTTGGATACCTTTAGTTTTGGTGACAGGTGTGAAACGCGTTCCTCGATGTTTCGGAAATTATGTTAGATACATATTTGTCTGGGTAATTGCGCCGAACTTAGATTCTCCTTAAACTGCTAAATGAGTTGACTTTTTCGTTGAGTCAAGTGATTATTACACAGATTTAAATGTCGGAGGGTGCCCCCTTTAGTAATCCCTTGACAGCTTTCGGGATGGTCGGAGTTTTGTGATAAATATTGAAATGTTTCGCTTGGGGGTTCGAAAAGGTTCGAGTGTCAAGATCATAAAAAATTGTTTTTCAGAACGATTTCCTTTTAAAAATATTAATATTCAGACAGTTTACTTCTGAATATGATGATGCGCATGTGAATTTTAGAATGGCCTGTAGGGTATTAATGTGATCCACAAAAGTTTTCAGTTCAAATTCAGAACAGTCGAAAGAGCCTGAAGGATAGTATCTTTACATCTTAACCAGCGAATAATATGTTTGGACAGAAGTAGAATCTGGTTCTCAAAATGATGAAATGTGATATTGGCTATTCTGGTCAAGATTCTGGGCCCCAAGATTTCAACTCCTGACCTGCCGAACCAAAGTCACACAACAAGCAAGTCCGAGTCCGCGTTATGGGGTCCGAGTTCAACCCCCCTGGAAAAAATATACACTGAGAAAACAGAAACTCAGCCTGGGCAAAACCCCAGAAGTGCAGTGAATCGTACCATCATAGCGGAGCCAAAAATTACGTACCTAGGATAGCCTACTTTGCACCCGGGTGAATGTTTTCGTTGTAACTATGTCAGGGAGTAACCCTTAGGGAACGGTCTAGCCGAAGCCTTCAAGTTACGTAAGTTGCAAACTGGTACTGTCGTTGGAAAAGTGTTAAACTGATTATGTGTTTAGAATGCTCGCCGTGTAGGTTTTTTTTTTATTTGTAGGTTTTTTCATTTCTTGGCTGGGCTCAAGGAAGAGCTATTGCCTTTGGGTGACATTACAACCGCGCTCGTTGAATATTCACTAGACAACCACGTACATAGCTCATCTGTAGTTGGGGCCAGGAATCTCCCCGCTGACGGAACACTTAAACACTGTTAAATTTTATAATTTTTTGTGTAAAAATTAAAGTTTTCTTATTTTAAAAGTAAAAGAGATTAAATGTAAATCTAGACCAATTGTGCTGACGTTATGTAAAAAATTATATTTCAGATCATTCATAGTCCGTAACAAACTCATACCTTATTCAGCATTTACCTTGGAAAGAATGTGTAGGGGCGAGAAAGGGGAACCTTATCATGGCACGTTGTGGCCGAAGCATCACATGAGACAACGTTGTACTTCATGTGCGTTTTTTTTTTTTCTTAAAATTTCGGTGGTCGGGATGTTCATTTCATTAACCCGAAAATCTGATTTTTCTGTTAGGCTTATAGTGAGGTAATTGATTAAAATTGAGCGCGATGAGAAAGTAACTAACATCTTCTGTCCACACAGAAATATGTTTCGATAAACTTTTGACTTTTGCTGGCGCATTAGTTTTTCCAACCTCAGTTTTTGTTTTAGATCTCATTTTCTTCGAGGGCCTCATGAAACCGCCTGGTCGGCCGTCATTTAGTCCCCGGACTCGGAGGCAAGACGGTGAAAGGGTAGATTACCCTTCAGAGTCAGATAAAGAGAGAGAATTTCTATAAATCTGTACGTTAAGTTCATGATAGGCCTATATTTAAACACTTCATGAATTTCAGAGAGTGAGGCTGTAATTGCAAAATGATGCTACCCCGGCCATTAATGAACAAATATGACTCACGCTCATTGGTAATGTATGTTTTTCATTATTATCCGAAAAAATGTAGATAGGCTACTCATCAAGGCTCTATGCACTCTCACGAAGTTTTTATCCATACCACCGCCCCCCTCCTCCCAAAAAGGTAGAAGGAAACGGTTCAATCGGTAGGCGGCCTCGCCCGACTCGCCCGTACTTCTGAAACCTAGCCCATATACATGTACGTACAAATCAACCGAATATGCTAATTTGTTTAGCGAATTACGTAGCTATACAGCAAATGGGAATAAATCACACTCGCACGTAACATTATATGAAGAAAAAAAAACTGTCCAAATTAAGGGCAATTACTGTATTTGTCAAGTTGTCAGAACTAATTAGGCATATACTGTATTACGTTTACGAAAAAGGAATTATTTACTCTAGAGGGCGTCCTAACAATTGCAGTCTATTTTCAGGTGTTCAGTCGGACAATAAAGGTTAAGGATTTGACAAAATAAAAGTAGTAGCCTAACATATGGATTTCAGGTTCTAGATATGACATGACGTGTTTTTGTCCATTTGTTCATTTTTAGCAAGAAAGAAGTGTAAGCTTTGTGCAGATGCAGGCTATTTTAGTGCAGGCAGGATCACCAAAATGTGTTAAAAATGCCATTTGACTGAACTGCTGATCCCAGACAGCCCGGGTCACAAGGGCCTCGGCAATGTCAGTTCCATGAAATGGGGGGGGGGGGGGGAGTGGATTAGGCAGGAAAATGACCCAAAATTGTCGACAAGAGGATCACATCATGAATTCTAGTGTGTATCAAAATGGAAATATACGTGCATATCAACTGGACATATCAATTTAAGGGGCCGGACGGTGCCACAGGACACCCACGTCTGGACTGCATCATTGCAAAATATTATCTTATAGTATCACTAAGCTATTAACAACACCTGACGGCAGGGGATTGGTAATTGCGAAAATACAATCAACCTTCCTGCGCCCTGACCCTGGTACCTTTACGTGTTCAAGCATTTATGGGGCCATGGTGTATCTAATATAGTTCCCGAGATTAATTTGCGGAAAGCGCATCGCACCTGTCTCAAAAACTAAAGGAATCCACACCACTCTTAGTTAGTTTTCAAGTTTCTTTGCTCTCCCAAAAGTCAAAAATAAGGACTTAAGAAATGCTTTCTGATATATAATTTTCATAATTGTTACTACCGAACAACCGCCACTCAAAAGAAAGTTCCGAAGCCTCGCTTATCGCTTACAAACGGCCATCCAATGAGCGACCCATTTATTCGTGCAAACTTTGTTTCAGAAACAGATATCAGTTATGACTTTGAACAACTCCCTGCTTTGATAACCTCGGTTTCTCCGTAGTTGAAACAGGGAGTTGCAACTCCCTGTAATAACTCGACAATTTTTATGACATCTCGGCCAATCCTGCCAATTCCATTTATAACTACTGTCGAGCCCCCGAAATTATCTTTGTGTCCGGAACAGGTCGTGTGATAGCACAACGTGCCATAGTTTGCTATTATGAAAGGTCACAATTTTTTATTGAACCCTTTCATTTCTTTGGAGGTTTCTTGATTACTGCAACATTACTCTTTTATCCCAAAATTACCGAGGCTACACCGCCCTCTATTATTTACACCCAAACTATGGCTCAGGGGCTACCGTTTCCATCCTTGCTATACCCCTCACCAAGTATATCAGTTACGCGACCACGTCACTGAGTTTCTGAAGAATAGGCTACCCCCCCCCCCCCCCTTTAAGCGCCGCCATTGCTTTAAGCACTGAATTTCGAACAGACAACTTAAGACGAACTGTTTATTTGCCTAAATATTTGTAGGTTTACCGAAACCAACCCCAAATATCCAACGTAAATCCCCAACCTTGTCCCGGGGCACAGCTCACGATTAATTCAATTGCGACTTGATTCATCATTACCCTTTCTCTTTAATAGGTCTATTGGTTTTATGGTTCGTGATGTGATAAAAGTGGATAGTGTCTTCAAACTGTTACAAGACCACTCGTCAGGAACACCAGATTGAATCCGTCGACGAGCGAATGAAAAGCTCCAGCGAATTAGAACCGCTACAACAACAATGTCACCTTCAACGCAGCTTTTCCAGAATCCTGTAGAAGTAAAACTGTTTACGTAATGTGCCAGTTATAGCAGCGGCCTGGCGACACTTCTAAGAAACAGTGCCATCGTTTACTACTACTGTGAATATACAACGAACATTCTTGTAATTGCTCGACTGTGTGCACTGGAAGTTTCTATTAAATTCCGGAGATTTCTCGGTTGAAAGCCTAGCGTATAAAAGGCAGTTCAACAACTGTTGTATGAGAGAGAGATATCATAATACTTCATCGAGACCAGACGCTGTCATACTGCTGTGTTATCATTGTCCGTTTGTTGAGAAGTTATTCTCTGACCGAATCACCTGAAGCCAGCCACTGACACTGCACACTTGTGATAAATTGCCCTACGCCGTTTCTACACTGTGTGTTGAGATCGTTATCATCCATCATCGCCTAGCCTTGTCATTATTTGCTCGTGGAACCAGTTCCTACGCTACAGCACGCTGCAGGTCTACTACTGTACCATCGTCGACGTGCATGCACTACCAACCCTTGGACCAGACCAAAATAATATTAAGTAAAGGATTGTGAGTAAATGTAATTAATTATTGTAAATTTTAGTAAGATAAGGAGATCGTAAATAATAATTAAGTTGTTGAATTTTAATCTCGTTCTTCTGTGATCTTTCGCTGTTATTGGTTTGACTTGCGACCAAGCCGTAACAAAACGAACAACGATTCTGGCTAAGGTATATGTCGTCTGTCACCTCTATTGACGCGGGACCACTGCGTCATTTTGGTTAATCCGTGTTGTATTGCGCACACGTAAGATCGATGGCGGGCTTAAACCTGTTAATGGCTGCATCATAGATTGTACAGTGAATAGGGTCTGTTTGAATGCCGGGATTAGAATATTGCAATCTGAGGGATGAGGAAATAATAGCATCAATTAAAACGTCAAGAGTTAGCTACTACTCTTTTTATCCTTGCATTCATTAGGTAACTTTATCATGGTAGAAACAGAGCTGAAATTGATGTGATGCCAACCACACATCAGTAAGGAGTGATTCTATCAACAGACGGAATCAGAAAATGTATCCAATCATGTGCATGCTCGTATAACCAGAGTTGTTCGAGTGGGCCCAGGAGAATAGCCAGACCCTTCTGTCCGGGGGGACCAATTACAATTGTCGTCCCGATTTCATGGTTTTCAAATTAATTGTGGAGGTGACGTCTCCTCCCCCCTTCTGTCCAGGTCACCATTCAGTGGGGCCGACGGTGCCCCGGAAGCCCTGGAGTAGTAGTAACACAATTGTGGGCATTAGAATACATATAATATTCAAATGGCCTTATCAGTACGCAAACTTAACAAGAAACGATGATCACAATTTAACCATCTTTTATAACAATCTAACTCGGACGGAATGACGGTCATTTTGATGACGCCGTGGATGGGTAGGGTGTAGATGGGGAGAAGGATTATAGCAGGAATTACACGGGGGCTTGTAAGCCTTCAAGGTTTCCTACAAAAAGCAATAACGGGACAAGCACGCTGAAAAAAAATCACTTATTAGGATAGCTGGCCTACCGAAGCATTCTTTTCTTCATTTCATTAAAATTCTCCCTTACTTTTGCTTCTGCCTAGAGGGGATTCCTCACCTCCTACTGCCCTATATAATAATTCCAATTTTTATTATTTCTTTCCCTTTTTTATCTCCTTTTGTTCTCCACTTTTATTTTCCTCTTCTTTCTTCCTTTTGCTTCTCCCTTTCTTTCTTTCGTTTTTCTTTCATTTTTTTCCGTCTTCCCGATTTTACTCCCATTTTTTTTCACCTGGGCACTTTGCCCCCCTTCCTCCCTCTGGCTACGCTACTGAGTGGGTCGACAGGACGCCTCCCACCCAAATAGAGGTTTACCTCTCAGGCCAACTGAGTAACATAAAACAGTTAGCATTTGATTATTTGAAAGTCCTCACTTGCACAGAAACATAATATTTGTTCATACAACATTGCAAATTCTACACTAACCACAGTCCCTCCCACGGGGGCGGCAAACGGCAAAAGCCTTTCACTTTTCTTTTTCATTCATTGTTTTCATTTATATTTGGTTCATTTATGTGAAAATTATATTTCAGACCAAACACCTCCGACTGCCATTTCTCTTATGTTTTAAATAATTGGTATTAGGCTTATCGAAAGGGAAGCATTATCAAAATACTTCCATAATACAACTCAACTGGCACTAGATTTTGTAAAAAGTGTATTACGAGATTCTGTCGCTTACATGATACGTAGGCTATGTTGATATTGTAATGCGTTTAGGCATTAGTTAGGACGCCCTCTATTTTCGATGTTATGGAACCAGTGACGTACCTCTCCATGTGGCCTGTACCCTCAGCTTTATCCTGAAGAGGTCTCGTGGCAATGTTCGTCAGTCTTCAATCCCCAACTGAAGTGTTCGGCTGGGTGGAGTGTTGGCTTCGACCACTGTGGTCGCACGTTTGTATCGTCTCGTACATGTCGTCTTGTATCGTACCGTCTTTGCTCTTACTTTCTGTTCCGTTATTTGATTACTTTCGTGCTATCAATAATAAGTCTTGCTTTACTGCACTTCATCACTGTTGTTGTATTTTGCCCGGTCTTTGTCTTTGGTAATTTAATCTGGCCACTCATCGCCACCTAAAACCCTGTCTCTGTGGCAAACTACCTCGATCCTCCTCCGAAGTGAATGGTGTTAGTGCCCCCGGAAGGACGCACCGATTTGGCGTTACAATATTTATGAAAGTTGATACTGAGGAAACCGTGACTATCGAATAAAAAAAATTACTGGGACGTTATTTTAGACCTTTCAATCAAGTAACCTCAAATAATACCACAAGGACTTTTTGCAGTGCTGCCAAGGCAGAGCACTATGCCTTTTTAGTACATCATTAATCGCGAAAAATGTAAGTTAGCACAAACTCTTCTTTACTCCAAAACTCGTGAAAATTCTTCAGGGCCGCTGGAGTGATTAATTGGTTAGGCGCTACAGTTCCAACAATTTTCAGTCTGTCAGTGAATGCGTCTTCTTGATAATCGTCCAATCTTGGCTCAGAACTGTTGCTAAAATATACGTTACTTGGAATGGTCCAGTCGCTCAATCTCGGAAATGAATGATACCGGCTCAGTCTGCCCCATCCCCCATGTAAAACTTTCTAATTTTTCTTCAAGTTAAATCTGCTATCTCCTAATTACATTTTAAAGAATGTCGAAATCATCATGGGTCGTACGTATGCCTATACGACACTTGAACGAAATCTTTCTCAAAACGTAAGCCCAGTGAAACTGTTGAAAACACACAGTTATGGCAGGTAAAGACCAGTATACATGTAAACTATTTTTATTTTGTCATAAAAAGTAATATATCACCGATTTTCAAAGAAGATTCAAAACTTCATTATGAACAGGACAATGTACCCTTTCACATTTAGGTCTACATTTGTATCGAAACCACTTGGACCACACGATGAAATAGTCAGACTTTGCTCCGTGAGTCGCTTACCAAATACTGACTGTACCGCATGACACACACAAGAGAACACCTTAACTAGACTTTGCGATATGGGATGAAAGTTTCCTTTACACACACTATGTACTTTGCTCTTATGTTGCTTGGAAAGGTGGACATGACTTGTGCTTTCCTGCTACGTGGAATGGAACTATTGAATAAAATAGAGTAACTGTACAGCGCGCGTAGCGCGCCGAAAATTTTGGGTTCTTACTGGAGAAATTATCCTCTTGAGGGCAAAAAACAGGTAAACCGTCGGGGCGACTGGTTGTCGTCGGGGACTGCATACTTTCGACTAAGACACCCGGCGAAACTGTAAAACTTCTCCGATAGGGAGCCAGCCTTCCCCGACGGGGGGGGGGGGCATGAACCCTTCCCCTACCTAGCGCCACCGCTTTCTCGACTAGGGAGGGGGTTAAAATACTGTATGTTGTGTTCCCTTTATAGTTGCGGCGCGACTGTCAAAATTACTCTGTCAAAACAGATGACTGAAGTCGAATGTTTGCTTTTTATTTGCGGCAGAAGACCGGTCATCGGTCCAAAGACGTCACAAAATTGAACCGACTGACACTGCGTTATTTGACCTGGTGGCGACTTTATATATTAGTTTCAAAATAAAGCAAACACCGATTCGTCTATTGTGACTTCTGGTCAACTCTTGGCTGTGGACTTTAACCTAAGATTGGCTTTTTATTCCCATCACTAGGGCAACACTATAAAAGAAGAGAGTAATTCCAGACCAATATATCAGCGAAACGTATTTACCTTCTCTCTCTTGTTCATGAGAGGAGGGGTACTAGCGGGTGGAGGGAAAGTTTCGTAGATGTAGCTTTTAGGGAGTGTGAACAGATCATTATTTTGTAAGACCAAAAGACTACACTGTAAATCAAATTTCACCTCAGGTACTTATATATGGATGCCTTTTTGTCTCCAAAAAGTGAGCTCTTCAGATGCATGTAGGTGACTGCATCAGGTGAGTGGTGTTACTTTAAATGATGGAAGTAAAGGAAAATCCTTGACTCAGCCTGTACCACCTCACGTGTTTTGCACACGCACTTGAGGAGGGGAGGGATCTTCTTCATGTGAGTAAATATAGGCATGTAATTGCTAGCACTATTTCGCTAGCACCTATTTGTCTCCAAAAAGTGAGCTCATGAGGTGATGGTGCACCTGAAGTGACTAAATATAGTCACCTTATCGGCCAGGTAATTGCCGATGTAACTCACCTGAAGTGCTTACCATAGTAAGTGCCTGAGGAGCTTTTTAAGTAGCCTACGTAGAAACAGGCACTGGCAAACTAAAGAAGAATCCCACACCCAAACAAAACCATGACGGGTCACAACACAAATGCTTAACAAACTATACATACCGTACAACAGGGAACAAAAGAGTCTTTGATACTACTTAACTCCAGTAACTGCCACTGCACCCAACCCCAAAACAACTCCCCACAACCACATACCACTCAAAAAAATTCCGCCCACACGCCCAAAGGAAACACCACGCCCGAAGGCAACTCTACACCCCACGGCAACAACACGCCCGAAGGCAACACTAAGCCCAAAGGCAACAGCACTTAAAAAGCACCGGGGCAAATAGAGGTGCACCTTGCCCAAGGGTGCCCCGGAGGCAGCTTTTTTTGCTTCCCATTGTTACGCAACAAAGCACTTATGTGAAAGACACTAACCATATTTTAGAAATATTGGAAGAAATCCGGGCCCTACCCCAGGAGGTCTTACTTGCGACGCTCGACGTGGTATCCATGTATACTAACACTCCCCAAGAGGAGGCTCTAAATGCATCCCAAGAAGCTTACGAAAAGGCACCCCTAAATTCATACGGGATTAAACCAATATCCCCTATGTCCCTCCGCACCCTCATTAAACTCATCCTCGAAAGGAATTGTTTCGAGTTTAATAACCAATTTTTTCTACAAAAAATTGGATGCGCAATGGGCAGCCAATCTTCGCCGGAAATCTGCGATATTGTCATGCATAGACTTGAAAATAAAATCATACCGACAGATTCCAACATTTTAAAATGGCTCCGCTACAGGGATGACATTCTACTGTTATATAAGGGATCGGAAGTTGAACTTTCAAACTTAGTGGCCAAAATGAATAAAATTCATTCCTCTCTGAAATTCACCATGGAAATCTCTAAAACTGAGGTAACCTACTTGGATTTAAAAATCTTTAAAGGTAACAAGTTTCAAACCAGCGGCCTTCTGGACACGAAAGTCTATGCCAAGCCCACTGAAACTTTTCAATACCTCGACCGTAATTCTGCACACCCACTTGCCACTTTCAAAGGTTTTATTAAAGGTGAAGTACTAAGATACGCCAGATTATGCAGTAACGAGTCTGATTTCCCCCAGAAAGCACCCGTACAGACGCTGCGACCCGGACCTAAAGCCAAACGGCTCTTTTAAGGGCCACCAAGTCTTCCCGAAAGAGCAGACTCTTCTCTCTGTCGAACATGCTTAAAAAGTGTTGCGTGTTTTCTTCTAAGTCAGAGCCTGACTCTGTCATCCCCCACCCCCGCTGTCCAAAAAGCGCAAGTTTAACCGATCAGTAAAAGCTACCAAAAGCATACAAAGATCTCACATGAGACAAAGGGAATGATCGGCTATACGTAGCCAGTTAGAAGCCCAAGCTCTTCGAAATGAAGCAAAAGCCCTCCATAAATACGTTAAGAACCATTCCGACATACATTTGTCAGATATTCAAATAGTTGCACTGGGAAAAGGTTTGAAGTTCATAATGACCCCTGAAAAACCTAAACGTAGCGATCTCCTAAAGTCAATGAGAGACCTTAAACGTAAAATGAGACTTCGCTATAATTTTCAAAACAAAGAAAGTGGGTCTATTTCTAAGTTCCTCTCTGAAATTCACCATGGAAATCTCTAAAACTGAGGTAACCTACTTGGATTTAAAAATCTTTAAAGGTAACAAGTTTCAAACCAGCGGCCTTCTTGACACGAAAGTCTATACCAAGCCCACTGAAACTTTTCAATACCTCGACCGTAATTCTGCACACCCACTTGCCACTTTCAAAGGTTTTATTAAAGGTGAAGTACTAAGATACGCCAGATTATGCAGTAACGAGTCTGATTTCCCCCAGAAAGCACCCGTACAGACGCTGCGACCCGGACCTAAAACCAAACGGCTCTTTTAAGGGCCACAAAGTCTTCCCGAAAGAGCAGACTCTTCTCTCTGTCGAACATGCTTAAAAAGTGTTGCGTGTTTTCTTCTAAGTCAGAGCCTGACTCTGTCATCCCCCACCCCCGCTGTCCAAAAAGCGCAAGTTTAACCGATCAGTAAAAGCTACCAAAAGCATACAAAGATCTCACATGAGACAAAGGGAATGATCGGCTATACGTAGCCAGTTAGGAGCCCAAGCTCTTCGAAATGAAGCAAAAGCCCTCCATAAGTACGTTAAGAACCATTCCGACGTACACTTGTCAGATATTCAAATAGTTGCACTGGGAAAAGGTTTGAAGTTCATAATGACCCCTGAAAAACCTAAACGTAGCGATCTCCTAAGTCAATGAGAGACCTTAAACGTAAAATGAGACTTCGCTATAATTTTCAAAACAAAGAAAGTGGGTCTATTTCTAAGTTCCGTTTACCCTCAACATGGATGCCCCGACCTGCATATAGCAATCATCTTGAAAACTATCTTGAAGCGACCCTAACTGAAATAGCAAGCCTCCCTATCCGCAATGCTAAGAGCAACATAAAGAAAGCGGAAATGTTTGCGCTAAAAGCAATTCGGAACGATCGTTCCCTAATTGTTAAGCCCTTTGATAAAGGCAGAGGCATTGCTATTTTAAATCGTTCAGACTACCGAGCCGAAATTGAAAGGCAACTGCAAAGTCATCACTACGAACGAATTCCGAGTGACATAACTCCAGAGACTGTACAAATAGTCAGGGGCACCCTTCAAGATTTATTTCACAGAGATGAAATTGATGAGCAAACATTTAAGTACCTCAATCCACAAAACCACAAAATCCGTACCCCGGTCATATACGTGCTCCCAAAAATTCACAAAGCACCGCCGGCTAACTCAAAATTTGCTGGTAGACCGATAATTAGCGGGAACGGATCTCCTACCGAAAGCAACCCCCCTACCCCAGGAGGTCTTACTTGCGACGCTCGACGTGGTATCCATGTATACTAACACTCCCCAAGAGGAGGCTCTAAATGCATCCCAAGAAGCTTACGAAAAGGCACCCCTAAATTCATACGGAATTAAACCAATATCCCCTATGTCCCTCCGCACCCTCATTAAACTCATCCTCGAAAGGAATTGTTTCGAGTTTAATAACCATTTTTTTCTACAAAAAGTGGATGCGCAATGGGCAGCCAATCTTCGCCGGAAATCTGCTATATTGTCATACATAGACTTGAAAATAAAATCATACCAACAGATTCCAACCTTTTAAAATGGCTCCGCTACAGGGATGACATTCTACTGTTATATAAGGGATCGGAAGTTGAACTTTCAAACTTAGTGGCCAAAATGAATAAAATTCATTCCTCTCTGAAATTCACCATGGAAATCTCTAAAACTGAGGTAACCTACTTGGATTTAAAAATCTTTAAAGGTAACAAGTTTCAAACCAGCGGCCTTCTGGACACGAAAGTCTATACCAAGCCCACTGAAACTTTTCAATACCTCGACCGTAATTCTGCACACCCACTTGCCACTTCCAAAGGTTTTATTAAAGGTGAAGTACTAAGATACGCCAGATTATGCAGTAACGAGTCTGATTTCCTAGAGAAGAGAAACTCTTTTTCAGAGAAACTTCTTACTAGAAACTACTCGCCCGAAGAGATCGCCTCAGCCACTAACGGCCTTGTTTACAAACAAAGGACGAATCTCCTTGCGACTAAGAATAAAGAAACAGCGCCACCACTCGTTTTCAAAACAACATACACCTCACATATCAAAACATGTCACTTAAAGCAAGCTTTAATAAAGCACTGGAATTTAATTGCAGGTGACAAGCAACTATCCCGTCTGTTTCCCGATCATCCCATTATTGCCTATAAGAGGGCACCAAATCTTAAAGATTTACTTGTTAAATCAAGGTTTCCCCCAGACCAGGAGTCGGTCGAAACAGAGGAAGGTTACGACGATATTTTGTTAGATGCACTTTTAGCTGCATTATAACTCTCAAGACAACTCCCGCCTCGTGTAAAAGGCCTCTACTGATGAAGTTCCGCCATATAGAGCAAGAGAACAGAAACCGGTCTAGTTGGTTTTAATAAAAACCACCCAAATGTCAATTTGAGAACGACTCACATTCCTCCAAAAGAGTGGAATCTTCAAGCTTTTGCACAAATCATGTTATAACATGATCGGGTACCATTCCCTAAAAAATCCCACAGTTCACCGACTTGGTAACGTCAGATAGTGAACCGCCTATCCCCCACTTCACACCACGCCCGAAGGCAACTCTACACCCCACGGCAACAACACGCCCAAAGGCAACACTACGCCCCAAAGGCAACACTACGCCCGAAGGCAACACTACACCCGAAGGCAACACTACGCCCAAAGGCAACAGCACTTAAAAAGCACCGGGGCAAATAGAGGTGCACCTTGCCCAAGGGTGCCCCGGAGGCAGCTGTGGCAAAGGGTAACCTCATTATACCCACGCTATAACAAGCTCCACAACCGGATGCAGTTTAACGTCCTACCCAGTAGGTGCCTGAGGCTTTTTTTCCAAAAGTCCCCTGACTCTCTGGCGAAGAGCCAGGGGCGAAAACCAAACAATACTCCCGAAGGAGTTCTGCTCCCAGAAGGAGTAACAACGTCCCCAAGGGACAAACATTGACTTAACTGACACCACCCGACAGTGGTCCCGTTCTAGACTGGTGCCTGAGGTTTTTTTTCTTTTTTTTTCTTTCTGGTGCCTGAGGTCCTTCTTTTCAACTTTTCAAGTCCCCTGACTCTCTGGCAAAGAGCCAGGGGCGAAAACCAAACAATACTCCCGAAGGAGTTCTGCTCCCTGAAGGAGTAACAACGTCCCCAAGAGACAAACTTTGACTTAACTGACACTACCCGACAGTGGTCCCGTTCTAGACTGGCTGAATAGAACAGGTCCCACTGGGAGTGATCAGGGATACTCCTGTGCCAGGTAAGTATAGGGATCTGAAATACGATTCCCCTTAGAGGCCTGAGGTCTTTTTTTCCAAAAGTCCCCTGACTCTCTGGCGAAGAGCCAGGGGCGAAAACCAAACAATACTCCCGAAGGAGTTCTGCTCCCCGAAGGAGTAACAACGTCCCCAAGAGACAAACTTTGACTTAACTGACACCACCTGACAGTGGTCCGGTTCTAGACTGGCTGAATAGAACAGGTCCCACCTGGGAGCTCCGCCGTCGTGATCTGGGATACTCCTGTGCCAGGTAAGTATCCTGAGGTCGCAGGATCTCACTTTAAAGAACACCTGATGTGATATTCTATTGTTTCATGTAGGAATACATTAAGTATGAGAAGTGTTTGTCTGCCTTGATAGTGAACTTTAAACATTCCTTGAAATCTGTGAATTTCAGTTGAGTACATAGCCGAATAAGCTTAATTTAGATATTGGGACAATCTTTGCTAGTATGAAGTTCACAGTGAATGGATAATATTTGTGTAGCTTCAGAAATCAGGGCGAATAAGGTTTAAATCGTGTAAAATCTAGCTCCGCCCACAATGAAGTCACGTGGGACTGTCTCTCTCATGCGTTACTACACACACATGATCTTGATCAGATGACATTAGACGTTTTTAACTTCCCTATGTTTTTTCTTAATATTTAATGTGGGATTGACCAAAAGAAGCACTTCTATGACTGGGCCTATTATTTTTCACCCATTGTACATTTTTCCGATTGTTGTTTCAAAGGACCGTTTCACTTGAAGTGTACTTGCTTGACCCTTGCTGCAGTTAACGTTCAAGCTTCTACGTGTGAAGATGATGTGTTTAATGTGAGCTACTCATCATCTTTTGAATTTTGTAACTCTGATATCAATCAAAGAATAGTTACCTATTGAGACTTTCAGATCTTTCCAGACTCTTCACAATGAAAAGATGGACGAAACGATGAGACTCACAGTGAAGTGAAAAGGTTCAAGTCTGGGTCCCTTTTGCCATGTACCCGTGAACGAGTAAAAGTTATACTTAGGGTAACGAGTATCTGTCTTTTATGGTGTGAAGGATGGGAGATCTGCACTCTGTACTGATTATTACGAAAAATTTATATGAGGGCTGTGGTTGAAACGATCAGCTCAAAGTACACAACTTCCATCTTCTGTCAGCGAGCCGGCCACTTAGACTTCTTAGAAAGTATCATAAGTAATTTGAATAATTGATTGTGAAGGGGTCTTCACTTTTTACCAAATACACACCATAGCGCTCTTTACCAAAGAGAGTCGTTACAACAGGTTATGTTATCAAGTATGCCGATTTAAAGTACGTCGGAATGGGTGGAATGGTGTCCTATGTATGATAATCAGGAGTGCACAATCACACAAATATGAAGTGTAGGCCTACTTGTAACCTTTGTAAGAAAATTGTGGGTACGGGTATAATCGTCATAAGGTTTTATATTACCGATAATTTGTCGGTAGGTTAAAACGCAGTAATAATATACTAAGCTTATTTAATTCATCATGTCAGTAATGGACATACTCAGATAAGGTTATACCCTGATTACTTTATCACATGTATTGGAGATGGAGTGTGACAGCCATCTTTTTCCTCACTTCTTTCAAAGCGCGCTGCTATTGACAATAGCACTAGCAGCATGTGCTTGACGCCAACACGCATGATGTAATCGTGCCAACTTGCTTTTGAGCGCATTGTGCACTTGAGGTGGGCGCAATACTAGTGGAGGGAAGGAAGTTTCACTTAGAGTGCAGATGACACCACTTGAGGTGCGGTTAGTATCACTCCAAGTGCTTCCAGTATTACTCGACTTACGAGGTCTGGGACCATGCCGAAAAGTGGCAGAGCGAAATGTTATCAGTAACGCTTCAGACAGGACAGTGACTCGCCTGAAGTAAAAATGCAAGCTCATCTTCTTCAGGCTCATCGATAAACTCACATGACCACATACTTGATTTACAGTGTAGCAGTGACCTTTTGGAATCAATATTAAAACCCAATAGTAATACGTTGAGTGCACAGCTAGTGAGTATGACACATTATCTGCGTGTTTTGTATTACTTTGAATGCCCAAGCACGCCACACGTGGTTCCAAGCCTAAAGTGATTAGAATGCCTGACTGTCACGCAGGCAGCCTGAGTAAGACGTACTGTAGTCACATTCTCATTCTCTGAGAATTTTACATTCTCTGTAAAACGATTGCACTATTCGTGTTTCGGGGCAGGCAATATAGGCTACCGTAGTAAAATATATTGCCCAAAGTTTCTGCGATACATGGCTAGACTACGGCTGGATTGATCGATACTGGATGGGGGTAACCAAAATCTCCTCGGAATTGAACAACTGTCATTACCTGTGAAACTGTCTCATTTTTTTTTCTTTTTTTTTTTTAGTGTAAAAAAAAACAGTTTTGAAGAGGGCAAATTGGGAAATTTGAAGGGGGGTCCGGACGTCGGCGACCCCCTGGATCCGCCACTGGTCTTGCTGGCACTAAGCCCTCCAATGCTTTTTTTTCCTTTTCGCCGTGCCTGACTGTATAGCGAACGATTGTGTATATTCGAACCAGTTACGTACGTAGGTATTCTCCATAGCCAGTGTGTTAAAAATAGGGAAGTCAGTGACATGGAACCTAACTTCAGGAAAAAGCAGGTCTATGATTGCCCCCGAGTGTGTGTGCACTCACAGACACCTCCTTAGCGGGACGAAGGCAGCCGGCGAGAGCTAAGCTCTCGCAACGTCTTTCCTAGCTCACGCGCGGCTCGAAACTGCCGTAATTGCCCGAGAATTCCGTCACAGGAATGAGAGGTCTCGCGCGGCTGCACGTGCCTGCCTTGCGAGCAGCCCGCCCTCGAGACCGTACGTCTACCGGGTGAGCTGGAGGTCAGCCAAGCTCATGGGGAAATCCCGTGAATTCCTTACTGGGTCCTGTGTACGTGTACCGGTAAGGCAGCGAGGGTGCGTATGGGTGCGTGCGCGTGCAAGTATACTGAAACCGACCTACATGTGCACGTTCATGTCCTGAACTATACATGTCTTCTCTAAGAAAACTCTTTTCCCCCAGGTCCTCAGCCACCATCCTCGCGTGAAAACCTGGTTATGCCATTACCATGAAAACGTACTTATTGCTTCTCACTTCAAACATATCAAGGCATACAGTCTATTGATCGATATTTTCTCACACGTTTGCTCACTATATGTCGCTGAAACTCCTTGCCTAAATTTAACTTAATATGCATCTACTAATTCATTAATATAATTATCTTTGATTACGTCTAGTATGCCATTTCTTTAGACTTAATCGAACGTTTTCCGTATAGTTAAAGAATTTTCGATCTCATATTTACCTTGTAGAAGTCACATTCGATTGACCATATATATGTACTTTGTGGTCGTAGCAACTTAAAGTTGTATGAGGTAGTGGTTTGTATATATAAACTTTTTATGCACTGTAAAACTGCTGTTACTTTGAACTACACGAGTATAACCCACCGTTGAATACAAATATTTTTATTGCAGGTCATGTGTACCTAAATATTTCCCCTGATAGTAAATATCTGAATCACTCTGGAACAAACAAGTGCAGTTTTTCACCTTTGATCATGCATGCTAAGTATTTCGTTACTACTTACAAATAATCTGCAAGCGTTCAATTATCGTGTTTTTGGAACAAATTTAGCTGAATGGACGAACGAACGGACTGACGGAAAGAAGGACGGACGCATGTAAGGATGGATGGTGTAGAAGTTGAATAGTTGAGTAAAAGTATGGAAAATTTCATGTTTATATACTATATACAATTTTGTCATGTAATAAAGCTGCACTTTATCAGACAAACTCTGCGTTAAATACGGAATGCTGGTAAAAGAATTTTGATCACATATGTCATGTGCTAACATGAGTGAAATATTTATTAAAGCTTTAAGTATTATATTTGAAGACCGCTGCCATCTAATATGGATCATAAAGGCACTACAGGGGATGTTGAGGAGATTTCCCCTGGCAACATTGCTACCGCAGTTCTACAACGTCCTCTGAATTGTATACTTTTTCTTTGCGAATCTAGAGAAATTTCTCATTCTTAGTTTCATGAATACATCTCCACTGCAATGCATAGGGAGTATTACCTTGATTCTCGCATTTTCGCAGCATTTCTGGTTACTGATGAACCTCAGTGTAAAAATGCTCCCCTTTTGGCAAGGAATCACTAAGCCTTTTGGCTGTCTGGTTAACAAATGTCTTGGGGAATGCGGGCTGCCGTTCATTATAGTCGAACACATGAAACTACTCCTACAAGGAGTTACAACTCAGAAAGACACAATTCTTAGTTAGATCATTTCAACTTTACCATGACTCCTGCTTTATTCACTAGATCCAAGTTCTCACTGCAAGACTTTTGACTCACGATATGATAAAGATTTCTCACGATGTCTGAAGACTCCGTTTACGATATGAAAAAGTCGAACAGTGTGCAAGGGTAGGTCATAAGCAGTCAAGGGAATGTTCGAAGTCTTAGTAATTCACAGAAAGTCACATCGATGTCGCACAGTTTTGAAAATGTTCACAGTTTGTGTGGTTTCAGCATCGATGTCGTCAGAAATCTCAAGCAAAGTCGTATAGTGCACCACTGAAAGTCGTATAAATTTCTGGGTCGCAACTATGTCTGGAGATGTCGTAATCTGCATTACTTGTAACAGTCATTGTAAACGATGCGCCGCAAGGGTTATAGCCTGATAGTCTACAGAAATTTTTGATAGCTAGCCTACACATTTTCTTCTTTTTCATCAAATTCTTGAGATATACTAAAATAGCTTAAAGAATGGGAAATTATTTTTGGCAAGAGTAAAGTTCTTCTGTCACATTTTAATTTCTTGTAATCTTCTGATAATACAACATGTAACAGATAAAGCCTGGCGTGTCTCTTCCACAATGCGACAGATGGTGTTAATGCTGACCCGAAAGCTCCTTCCCTTCTCGGCCTTTTGGCTACGATCATGTGTAGGATCCGTTCGTTTTAGCCAGTCTAGAAAGGGCCACGCATGACACACCCATGATGAGGACGTGTCTGAAGGTCAAGAGGTTGGTCGTGTTAAGTGTTAGTATCTCTATAGAGAAAACGTGTAGCAATCACGTAACTAAATTATTTTAATAATTTATTAATTATATTACGGTCTTTCCGTCATTGCACTATTTTACAGAATAGCCTACATGAAACGGGTATTCTGGAACAGGGTAGACTGTGGCAATATCCCATGCAAAGACAATACAGGTCGGTCTAAAAGTTTTCGAACAGGACAGGACGAAGTAGCTTTATTGCTCAAAAAGGCTTGCAATAATACATTTTATACATAATGTTGAATTTTGTTGTTTAATTAGACATTTTCTTCTTTTCTCGGGTTTTGGGGTGGGACTTAACCAGTAGGTTTTCTGATTTTGTTTGGTTAATTTACGGGTGATATGAATCCTCTTCTCAACCCTTTTCTTCTCAAGCTTACTAAAAGTCTACGACCTCTAATTAATTTTTATTTATTAATTAAATTTTTTAGCCATTTTACAGAAATATTTTGTACTGAGACCTATACATCAATAGAAAGGTTAGAACTTGAGCAATTCACTAAACTTTAAAGTTTTTAACATTCAGTGAGCGGGGTTAATTACGTATGGAAATATGCAAATGAACCCATAATTTAATTATAATTTGCATGAATTTTTGTATGTGGAGTGACAACGGTAATTTTGTTTGTAAATATGATGCACAGTGTTGCAGCCCCAACTTTTCCTTTCATTTGACACCAAAATTGGTCAAATTGATTGAAAAATGACCGAGTTATAATGATTTTAGTTTCCATGTACCATGTACATGCCTTTACAGTACCTAGTCTACTGTACAAGGCAGCACTAAATAGTGTATGCCTAACCAATGACCTAGGCGTACTCACAAAGTCTGTATCTCTTAAAGGAGCTGAGTAGTCGCCAACACAGAATAAATTCTCGGACCCGCCGACTTCGTTACGTCACATCCGGTTATGCTTCTTGGTTGATCGATTCGATCCGAAATGCATTCAAGTAGTGTCGGTACACACAACTCACAACGTACGTACGTATGTAGTATATTAGTGTTACATGTTCTAGGCTTGTAGTACGATACTGCTTACTTTTAGGCCTAACGTAATTTTAGTTATGCCTACGATTTCCTTAGCCTATAATGATGGTGGTTAATACAAGCGAAGAAATGGAAACTCGTTGTTTGCAAAAACAACAAGTTTAAGGCTTACCGGAGGTGATTGATTCAAGCATTTTCGTTTCATGGTCCCACATTTACACAGAGCTACCGGCGGAGGTTGCTCGTGCTTTTACACGGACAGCCTCCGCAACGAGACTCCTTACGCTGAGACGTTGATTTGAAAACGCAAACAGACGGTTCTGTGCAGTATAATCACTAGCATCTGCTTCTGTTGAGCTCTTCACTTGCTCGAAAGGAGAGCTTTCTCCCTCCAACATTTTGAAACTGGTTATATTACTCGAAATGAAATCAAAATAATGTCCAGAAGCACTACAAGTATAACAAAATGCTAACGCAACCAGATGATCAGTTTTTCGCGGAAATGGTATCAGAACTGTCCAACGTAGCTGCCACGATAACTCGATGTATTGACTAATTGATCCATCGATCAGAACCATTACAAGTTGAAACGATACAAAATTGCCTGTGCCAGAAGAAAAAGTAACGAAATATAAATTCAAAAAACAAATTGTTAAATATGTAGCAAGTGAAAAATAAAAAATGTAAGAAATAAACCACGACAGTAATTACTGAATTACATTGCAAAATTATTTCAACTGAGAATACAAAACGCATTAAAAGGAATATTTTCAATATTAGTATTGCACTGAGGGTAAACATCTCGTTTAGTATGACTTATTTATTTCCGAAGTACGCCACTACTCAGCTCCTTTAACAGGAAATAGTCCAATAAAACTGGATTTACCTCTGCCTGGATGTCCTCCAGGTCTATTTGAGAATACTCTGACCAAGAATGATGGAACAGCTGGGTCAGAACCTCTTCAGCTGTGACTCTAGTAGCTTGAAAAGTTACGTAAAAATAGTACCATGATAGTTGGTTATAGTAGGGCAGATAAGTGGAAAAATCATTCACTTCCAAAATTTGAGAGATTGTACCTCTTGGGTCTGTCTTTTGAAGGGCAAATGATGTAAATTAATGTTTTTTGATTAAAGACTGAATTTTACAATCCTTGCCACAAGAGTACTTGACAGCCATCTTGGTTGACCTGGAACCTGTAAAAAATATCCAGAAAAATACTTTTTGAATATTTGTTACAAATTATGGCTAGACTTTAGGTTTAAATGTGCTAAAGTGATATTACCTGTTCACGAAAAGGGAAATACATACGGCCTAATGTTTTTCTTTATTTGTCAATACACTAACTATACTATTCATGGATGGAGTTGTTTATGTAGTGACTGAAAATGGTAGTGTGAATGGCAAAATATAAAGAAACAGTGCAAAAACAGTCAAAATCTGCAGGCTATTTTGAAAAAAACGTCCTCATTACAAATAGCTCAAACCACGCCTATCACAACACTATATGAATATTCAATGGATCACGCAGCTGTAAGCTGTATGTACCGAAGTACTGTACATGGGCTTATATTCCCTCGGTTATTCATGCATTAGCTGGGAATAGAGTGATTTTGAAGGTTGTATACTGCACAGCACACTTGAGGTTTTGAAACAAAAGCACCTGTTTTCATCATAATACCCGTGTTAGTGAATTTCACCCCTAACAGTATTCAAGAAGACACTTGCATACTAACGCTTGTAACGGTAACCAGTTACACCTCTATACACTTGCTTACTTCCCCGCATCCCAAGTCTTTGTCCTTGAGCGGTAGGCTAGGTCTACAAATCAAACAATCTACGTAAACTGGACAACGATACACCTAATGCCGAAAAATGTATCGAGTTCGTAGGTTTCGATAACTAACCTGAAGTATGACAACAGTGGTAGTCGTAAAATTGTATGGCTCCATTCGATTTCCTCTATGAGCAATGTGTTTTTCCCTCGGCCAACTTCGATTGTTGTAGATGGTTTCTCCAAGAGTTTCCAACATGTAAAAGAATTTGTGACTGTTGTTTCAGAATTCCCTGCTTGAATCAAGGCAACCGTGTACATTTTAGCTGGGAAACGTAACAGGGAAAGAATGTCCAGGTAGTAGAAGCTCCATGATACGACCTTGCGAAGGAGGATAAGCATCTCAGATGTCAGACTCCAGGCTGATATCGTTGACCATCGATGATTTGAATGACTCAAGAATTATTCAGTATTATTTGTCGGAGGTAGTACTCACATATTATATCAATGACCAGTCTCGTGGGTAAACTGAGTTAGATTTACTCGTATTTCCTTGAGTCTGCCTTCAGAATCATGCCAAAAACACTCTTCGAAGATCACGAAAGCTCGCTTACTGCACAAATTTTACTCTCCTTTCCCTTCGAGTCCAGGTAGCATTTAATTCAGTACACGTATACTGTATGAATTAAATCTGTAGGCAGCTTTTACTTGAAGCCATCGGTGAATGGTTTGACGTCATTATGTCACATCAACGGGTGATTACAGACTATATCTGAATAACATTTTTTTCAATATCAAGAATACTTTGGATAAAATATTTTTAAGAGCATAAGGAAAACATTTTCATTCTTCAAATTTCCTTTTAATATTGCTTTAATGACGTCATTGCGTTATCAATATTAAACAAAGAAGGATTATTTCCCAATGTACCAGCTACACTCAATGGCTGGGTGACTATATTACAATGACAAGAGATTGTTGTTCAAATTTGAAGTTCTTCAGTTTTGAATACTTTGGTTTCTAAATCAATTGACCTAAAACAAGTGTTAAATATTTTAAGAAAATGTTAATAGAAATCGTTTAAAAATATTAGTAAAACGTTTCATTATCTTGATATGACATTTTTGAAATTTCATGAAAACGTTTTTATGAAATATGATTCTTTAAAAACTCCACGATGACTTTAGAATATTATAAAAACATTTGTTTCTACTTGGAACTGTTTTAGAAAAAAACATTTTGTAAACGTTCACCAAACATGCTACGGATATATAATGATTCTGAATTTCTGATATCGAAGGAATTTGTTTGGGCAATGGTTGCAACAAGTAGTGAATTTTCAGTCATATTTTCCACCGCATGCAAACGTTATTTCATTTTTGAAACAACAAAACACGGTTATACTTACGTATAACATTAACCCGTTGTTGTTAAATGTTTTGTGGTTATTTTAAATGTAACTTTTGTATTAAAATTGTACTTGTAAGCACAAGTACTGTTGAGATCTGAAACCAACGACAAAAATGTAAATAGGTGATGTTACTTCTTCTTTGTGGTATAAATGCGTTGTATGTGTCTAAATGTTTCAATAATATTCTGGCACCATCAAAGCGAACGTTGTGTGACAAAAGTTGTAACATTTCAAGAAAACGGTTGCAGTTTAAGACGACACATTATAATAATGATATTCGTAAAACGTTATTTGTGTCTTTTGCCCGCTGTTGAGAGGATATTTGAAAAGAATATTTTCATTAGTCTGTAGGCAACTTAAACGTGTGGTGATCGATGACTTGTTTTCTCTATGTGGCATAAAAGGGTGCTTTTGCGTGATAACGTTTTATCAACATCAAAAACTATGTAACCTTATATACATTTTCATAGCATCAGAGCAATGTTTTCATTTCTTCAGAAAACGTTTTAATACTGTTTTAATAACGTCATTGCCTTATCAATAACAACCTGCGAAATAAGCGTCGATTTCCTAACAACGATTATTTGCTGGATTCTTATAACACAGTAACATGAAATATTTGGTCGAATTTGCCTTTCTTTGGAATAATTTCTTGTGTATTAAATGATGTGATTCAAACATTTGTTTAACATTTTTGAAAAATGTTAAATATAAAGCATTATAAAACATTTGTACAACATTGTAACATTTTGACATGACTTTGTTAAAATGTCTATAAAATGACATTATAAAATGTTTTTCTTTAACATCCCAAGATCAATTCGGAATGTTATGAAAACGTTATGTGTTGCGTTTGTTTAACATTTTCGAAGAATGTTAAAATATAAAGCATTATAAAACATTTGTACAACATTGTAACATTTTGACATGACTTTTTTAAAATGTCAATAAAATGATATTATAAAATGTTTTTCTTTAACATCCCAAGATCAATTCGGAATGTTGTGAAAACGTTATGTGTTGCGTTTGTTTAACATTTTCGAAGAATGTTAAAATATAAAGCATTATAAAACATTTGTACAACATTGTAACATTTTGACATGACTTTTTTAATATGTCAATAAAATGATATTATAAAATGTTTTTCTTTAACATCTCCAAGATCAATTCGGAATGTTATGAAAACGTTATGTGTTGCGTTTGTATAACATTTTTGAAAAATGTTAAATTAAAAGCATTACAAAACATTTGTACAACATTGTAACATTTTGACATGACTTTGTTAAAATGTCTATAAAATGACATTATAAAATGTTTTTCTTTAACATCCCAAGATCAATTCGGAATGTTATGAAAACGTTATGTGTTGCGTTTGTTTAACATTTTCGAAGAATGTTAAAATATAAAGCATTATAAAGCATTACAAAACATTGTACAACATTGTAGCATTTTGACATGACTTTTTTTAAAATGTCAATAAAATGATATTTAAAATGTTTTTCTTTAACATCCCAAGATCAATTCGGAATGTTGTAAAAACGTTATGTGTTGCGTTTGTTTAACATTTTCGAAGAATGTTAAAATATAAAGCATTATAAAACATTTGTACAACATTGTAACATTTTGACATGACTTTTTGAATATGTCAATAAAATGATATTTTAAAGTCTTTTTCTTTAACATCTCCAAGATCAATTCGGAATGTTATGAAAATGTTATGTGTTGCGTTTGTATAACATTTTTGAAAAATGTTAAATAAAAAGCATTATAAAACATTTGTACAACATTGTAACATTTTGACATGACTTTTTAAAATGTCAATAAAATGATATTGTCAAATGTTTTTCTTTAACATCTCCAAGATCAATTCGGAATGTTATCAAAACGTTATGTTTTGCGTTTGTTTAACATTTTTGAAAAATGTTAAATATAAAGCATTACAAAACATTTGTACAACATTGTAACATTTTGACATGACTTTTTAAAATGTCAATAAAATGATATACTAAAATGATTTTCTTTAACATCCCAAGATCAATTCGGAATGTTATGAAAACGTTTTGTGTTGCGTTTGTTTAACATTTTTGAAAAGTGTTAAATATAAAGCATTTTAAAACATTTGTACAACATTGTAGCATTTTGACATGACTTTTTTAAAATGTCAGTAAAATGATATTATGAAATATTTTTCTTTAACATCTCCAAGATCAGTTCGGAATGTTATGAGAACGTTATGTGATGCGTTTGATTAACATTTTTGAAAAATGTTAAATTTAAAGCATTTTAGAACATTTGTACAACATTGTAACATTTTGACATGACTTTTTAAAATGTCAATAAAATAATTTTATAAAATGTTTTTCTTTAACTTCCCCAAGATCAATTCGGAATGCTTTAAAAACGTCATGTGTTGCGTTTGTTTAACATTTTCGAAAAATATTAGATATAAAGCATTATAAAAACATTTGTACAACATTGTAACATTTTGACATGACTTTTTTAAAATGTCAATAAAATGATATTGAAAAATGTTTTTCTTTAACATTTCTAAGATCAATTCGGAATGTTATGAAAACGTTATGTGTTTGCTGGGCTACTATTAGCAGCCATTCTAGAATGATTGTATTTGGGGAAAGCTCCTTGGTTTATAGAGGGCGCTGGGCTCTTAATAGCTAGTAGAGACCCTGTAGTGGGAGAGATTGGTCAACTTATTTCATTGTCGACATTTTGGAGCCAAATGTTAACTATGGCCAGATATTATATACATTGTGTGCGTACAGTTTTCCGTAAAAAATGTAAAACAAAGTTAGTTACAGCGTTCTGTTCTCTTGTGACGATCATTCGTATTGGTTGACTCTGGCTGGCACTGTCTGCCGGATCCTTTAGTTTGTCACCCTGTGCAAGAAAAACCGTCCTGGGAGGGGTCTAGAGGAAGGGGATAACACCCTCCATATTGAGTAACTTTTGCTAATAGAAAGTGACGAAAATGCAGAATGGTGAATACTACTTTAATAGTTTTAAAAGTGATTTTATTTAAAAAATCTCATTTTAGTGTGTCTTATTTTGTGCTGGTAAGGAATGAGGAGGAGTGGGTCTATTCTGGGCTGGAGTTACCCCCTTTTTTCTAAGAAACTACTAGTACGTTAACGCAGCATGGCATACATGCAAAAGGTGCTTTTTATGGAAAGTTGTAAGCAAGTTGAACTAATCATTTAAGATTTTTCATTATTTAGTGAAAGTTTCCGGAGATGTTTGGTTGAAGGGGTAAATATCAGGGCTGTAGTCAAGTCCACCAAGCTCGAGTCCAAGTCAGAGTCCGAGTCTATGAGGTCAAGTCCGAGTCCAAGTCCAAAATTGTGAAAACAAGTTAAGTACAGTATTTTCCGGTACTTAATTGGCTTTGAAAGCTAGCACTTAGTTCAATATGCTACGACAAACTGACCAAACAAATTAGAAATTTAAACCTCATGGCAAACTGAATGAAATTATAGTAAGAAACTGATCAATTACATACATTGTTCACAACTGCAGTACCATAAACACTAGCTGCAGCTTATGATATCCTTCATAGACCTAACCAAGGTAACGCATGTATATAAGTCTAAATTGTTGCCCGATTAAGAGAAGCTTGCTGTAGTCCCTGCTATTGGACCCAATCACGCCTTTGCTAAACTGAATCCATCTAATCTACACCCCCCCCTCCCCAAACAAAATTACAAAAACCAGTGTTCTCGGCAGACTTTCAAGAGAGGGGTCGGCTACGTACATGCAAAGAGCGTAGGCGATGGATAATCATGTCATGTGCTTATGTGAGGCACTCCACTAACTAGCTGTCTTTTTGACAGATCCTACTCAGTACACATAGGTTAAATTTTACGAATTTATGACTTCTTTTGTTTAAGAATATGTACCGATCGGCATGCATTGAAAAAAGCCGTAGCCTATTGTCAACTTTTTTCGGAGGCGGAGCTTGTGGGGGGGGGGGTATTGTAGGGGTCGCTATTTCAGAGACCCCTACAATTTCCCTTCAGGGCGGGACGCCCCCTAAAACCCCTCGTGGACAACACTGAAGACATGCTACCAGATACCAGCAACCTCACCTTCAACAAAAAGACAGACACATATACTCACTTACACACATAAAAGAGTTAGCAACAATCCAGTTTTCTAAGCTCACCAATGTATTATCATAATGGTATGCACCTGCATGCAATTTCTTGCTGATGCCGCCCCTAAATACTGTATCACAATCCAAATTAAGTGGTTTTAAAGGTGCTGATAAAGAACTGAGAGATTCTCCTTAAACTAACATCTTTTTATGTTACAAGTACCCATAACCTACAGTACAGTGGACCTACTACATCAAAGAAAACTATCGGCTATATTTCAGGCACATACCATTTCTTCTGGGAGAATTATGAAATTAAAAATAATAGGATGAAGAAAAAGGCTTCACTTGATGGGCTCGACTTGAAGTCTAAGCCAAAGTCCAATTCCAGAGTGCCCGAGTCCGAGTCCAAGTCCAAGTCCAGAGAGCGCGAGTCCAAGTCAAAGTCCGAGACTAGTCCAAAAAAGCGGACTTAGGTCCGGACTTGAGGTCGAGTCCAGACTCGAGTCCTCCAGCCCTGGTAAATATACGAGAGCACTTCATAGTGAGACTTTTTTATTTTATGGAAAGGCCTAGCTGGCCTAGGTTTTATAAAATTGTGACTGACCAGGGAGTATTCCATGTAAAAAGCTACAAAGTCAAAGGTACGCAAATGTTTCAGTTTTATCATGTTACTAGTAGATCCAGGAGCAATAATTGATCTGTTACTGTGTCCCCTCCCCTATGAAAATTTTTGAAAAACTGGGTGTCCTTACATGCAATCTTGTGCCACATATGCTACATTTAAAGTAAAATTTGTGTTAAAAAATTGACGTATTTTTAGGAACTAAAACAAAAACATCGGTATCCGTGACTGGGAACCATGACCCAATGGGGTGCCCACTCCCCTTTGAAAATTTTTGAAAAATTATGTGTCCTTACAAGCAATCTGGTGCCACATATGCTACCATTTGCAGTAAACTTTGTTTTAAAAAATTTACGTATCTTTAGGAAAAAAAAAAATTGGCATCAGTGAGGGGTGGGGTATGACTCATTGGCCCCCCTAAATACGCCACTGCTCCTACACCTAGAGAGGGGACTGCAGCTCTGGTATTCCAACGTCTCCATGGGGTTGCTCTGACAACTCCAATAGGGTTAGTATTAGGATTAGGGTTAGCCGGTTAGGCCATAGGTGTAGGAAACGGGGGGGGGGCTGGGGGGCTTTAGCCCCCAGTCAAAAATGTGAGTCAAAAATGTGAGTCAAAAATGTGAGTCAAAAATGTGAGTCAAAAATGTGAGTCAAAAATGTGAGTCCAAAATGTGAGTAAAAAATGTGAGTCAAAAATGTGAGGGAGCTTAAGTATGCTTCCGCCCCCAAAGATACAAGGGCAAAGCCCCTTATTTGTCTCTTCCGTAAGAAATGTCAAAAATTTGCAGTAATTTTCCTTAAATTTTGTCCAAAATGTTGCACCAAATTGCATCAGAGGACCCTCAAATACGCAAAATGTGCCCCCTCCCCCAGGACGGCGATCCGAAACAAGGTTCAGCCCCCCCCCCTCTCCTTCTCGAAAAGGTTCCTACGCTTATGGGTTAGGCCAATGGGTTAGGAGTTGTATAGGGGTTCATGTGTTGGAATATCAAGCAGTCGGAATATAGAGATGGAACCGCCGTATACGGTATAGGCTAGGCCTTAAACAGAACGTCGTAATCCAACTCTAAGTCTAAGCCTACTCTAACGTTAGCCTACATGTATTACTAAGTTGTATACTGTAAAGTTACATGGCATAAGCGATCGCTATTTGATGGATTCCAATTGAACTTTCTAACTTTTACAGCCCACCGAAGCCTTCTTTTTGTACAGGATGGGAATCTACACAACTTGTAACCCTTTTCTGGTCTGATCGTGCATCCATATGCAGCACAACCCGGCCGCAATTTTGGAAACAGACATGTGTATCTTACACAGGATGCGTACGTCCGGCCATACGTACGTACAGCCTGCACTGCTTCTCGAATTTACATAGGCTACACATGATCTTGCAAGCTCGTACTTTGGCTCCAAAATGGTGTCCATACATTTCGTCCAATCAGAATGCGTATCTGAGAACAATGGTTGGCCAATCTCTCCCACTACAGGGTCTCTATATAGCAGTAGAGACCCTATAGAGAACCGAAGTGTCGGACGTCATTTTAGCCACTGGCTCCATACGAACAAAAACCCCTATTGCTTTATCGTAGGACTCAACTTCTTCAATTCATTGCAATAAAATGGCTTCTTTAATATAAATGAGAGTCCAATACATGGTTTTATGTGCATTTGAAGTGTTTTTACAAATTTTTTGAGGTTGGATTAAACTTTGTTTTTTACATTCGAACTGCAACTTTTAAGAGGTTTAAGATCTGGTATAGGGAGCTTTACACAGAAGTGCGTGTCTTACGGTGTAATACGATATGGACCTATTATCATTTTTTACCGACTGAAGTTAATCTCATTTCAAGAATGAAATCAAAGATGTAGGGTGCCATACGACCAGGAACATATTGGTAATTATTACTTGGCCCAAGTTGCATTTTCTTAGTCAATGACGGCTACATTTCGTAAATCGTTTCAAATTCAATATGTTTGCACGTAAAAGTGTAGTAGCTAGGCCTCCGAAAGTTCGCCAGTTGCAGGGATTTTCAAACAAATAAGTAAAATAGTATTGTTCCATAGGTAGTAAGAGCGCCATTCTGACAAATACTCAGCTCTAATTTGTGCCATGTGGTTTTATATATACGCGTGAATATCACAGTTTTTTAAGGTATTGCATTAAGTACGTTAGGCAAATCAGGTCGAAGTTTGTTTAGAACCATAGTCATGGGCAACTATGCGGAAGTGACGACATTACTTCGGTACTCTATAGAGACCCACTATACGGTCTCTATATAGCAGAAATTCATGGTAAGTTATCTTATAAGGGCCATATTTTTTTTAAACTGAAATCGGCTGTAAAATGACGGAGATATGACTTTTTGTAGGTTGGCTGTTTTGGGGACGAAACTGTCGTACTTTTTGGTCATTTTGGGGCTTTTTTGGCAATATTATCCTAACCTTACACCCATGAGTCTTAGCTTTCTGGGATAATATTCCTGATAGTTATGGCTTATTTACAAACAGTAGGGTGGTCAGTTGCTCACTTTTCAGTGCCCAAAATGTTTTTTTTAAGACATAACTGTAATTTTCCATATTTTGACAACTTTTGAATCTAAACAAAACATTTTACCCAAAATTCTGAAAAACGTCCCCCCCCCCACTCCTCCCATAAAATGTGGTGATATTGCAAAGAACTATCTTTTAGCATTTTTCAGTAGTTAAATGATCATTATAGGATCATTATGGGATGAATGGTTACTCAGTTATGTATTTCTGAAAATTTTTCAAATTATGTTGTCACCGGTGACAACATGATCAGAAAAGAGGCTCGGTTACAGGATTGTTTCCAGTTCACTGTCATTTTGAATTCTAGATTTATTTTAATAAGTTAGTTGTCTTTTCATAAGCAGTGCCCCCTGTGGGCTGGGGGTTGTAGAATATGCCCACGGTATTCCCCGCCTGTCGTAAGAGGCGACTAAAGGGGAGGACGTGAAACGAATTTATCTAGTTGACACTATATAACACATTGGTGTTGATGTGTCGTTAAATATTATCATACTAACTAACTAACTAACAAATTCATAAGCAGTGGTTTGGGAGAACTTAAACAGACTTGATACTGTAAATATCAATATCTACTAGAGTTTTTGAGCCCTTTAACATTTTTGTGTGCACAAATCTATTGGGCATGTCCTTCTGCATAGCCTCCTCCGAGCTTAACGAGATCGGATCGTTCTTTACAGTTTACGTTAGTTCTCTGGCAGTCATCTAATTATGGTTTTCTTTGAAAGAATTCTCTTTTAGATGCTAAATCGTCCCCTTGAGTTGACAATGTGCATATCTAGGAACCTCTCCTATGATATAAAAAAAACCTTTCAACATTTTAAGTGTGAGGAAGAGGTTCTACCAAGGTATTAGATAGTGCCTAAGTTTGTTGACAATGTGTATAGACTTTTTGTCCAGGAGCCGTTTGAATAGTTCTTTCCTAACAACTGTTAGGTTTAGAGATGTCACTGGTTGTTCACAGGCTTTAAATAGTACAATCAGAGGCAGAGCTTCTGTATAGGTCTATAGTCAAATGGGACAAATTTCCCCTCCCCGTCGGACTCAAACGGACTTTTTGCGCCCTTTTCTTTTCTGACTTAAAAAAGTGCTTTTATTTGGCTAGTTCTGACATTATTGTCCATTAACATCATTTAATAGTTATTAGGGGCTGTTCAGAAGAGAAGTAAATTTAAGAGAGGGCGCTTTCTACAGTGAACGGATGAAAAGAGGTTAGTTGATTTAGAGGTAAAAGGTCGTTGTGTGGAATCAATATGGCGAATAAACGAAACGAATCAAACAGAACCTCTGGGTGTTTTTTAAAGTCGTTTTGGGGCGAATGGTAGATCAACTACACACCAAAAAAATGGTAGCAGAGCCTGGTTCACCGCTTGTAAGAGGTAATCGTAACTTAAATGAAAACGGCGATAGGGAGATTGCTAAGATATGAACTGGAAATTAAGAAGCACATGAGTGTAAACGGGAGTGCTGGGCTGACTGTGTACGATTACGAAAGTAATGGCATGATAGCCTACATGCGATGTGTGAACATTGTGCAACGTGGACTAGCCTAGTTACCGTACGACGTAAACAAAACGGTAAACTAAAGTAACAAGCAGGCGAATCCGTCAAAAAGGAGCTTAATGAGTCATGGAAGAAATAAATAAACAAAAAGTTATACGGAGAAACCGTAAAGGTGTGTTAACAAGGACAATAAATGAACTGTCCGAATTATTAAAGGGAGAGGACTATGAAGCAATTCAAGAGACTCTTAAAAAAGCAAATGGCCTTTATGAGAGAGTTGAAGAGGCACATGCAGATTTAGTCAATTTAATTGAAAAGGATGAGGAATTCGAAGTAGAAGAGAAGTGGATGCTGGACTGTCAAAAGGCATTCATTTCGGCAAAATATGAGACAAAAGAGAAACAGAAAGGGCAAAATAGGCCCAATATGGCCAGTGTTAATGAAGGTCAAGTGCCCACCCAAGAGTCATCAAGTGAGGCTGCTCAGGTAGAACAATCAGAGCCAAATGCAAAAGCGTCTGAATCCTTAACTGAACAAGAAAATTCCCCTACTGTTAGGCCAAAGGATGAACAGTGTGAAGTTGAGATGGGACAAAGCTTAAGTAACCTTTTTGAAGTGTTTTTGTTGGCACGGCCATCACCTAAACCTTTCAATGGGGATCCGTTGTATTTCCATTCATTTGTGACCAGTTTCACAAACATGACAAGTGCAGTAGCAAATGACAGTGTCAAACTTCACATGTTGATGTCAAGGTGTGAGGGAGAAGCACTAGAGGCCATACAGTTCTGTAATATGAAAGCCCCCGAAGAAGGGTTCAAAGCAGCAATGAAGACGCTTAAAGAACGTTATGGGGACTCTGCGAGAGTAGCTCAAGCATGGATAAAGAAGGTAACGAATAGTCCTAAGGTGGATGCTGGAAATATCCAAAAATTTGCGGATGACCTAGACAATTGTTATGAAGCACTAAACACATTAGGCTACCTTTCTGAACTCAACAACCAGGCACGTTTAAAGCAGATAATAGCTAAAGTTCCACGGTTTTTGCAAAATAGATGGTCGGTCGAAAACTTCAAGATCAAGAAAGAGAGAGGAAAAAATGCTGAACTTAAAGATGTAGTAAAGTTCATACGGAAAGCTGCCGCAGAAATTACTGACCCAGTTTTTGGGAGCAATAGAAGTGGAGATGAAGCCTCAGGAGTCTCAAATCGTCCACCAAATAGAAAGGACTCAGTAGGCAACAAAATCTACCATGTCAATCAAGGTCAAACAGAAACAACGGTTAAGTTGGAAAATCTATGTGTAGGATGTAATGAAAACAGTAGTCACAGGTTGTGGGAGTGTGATAGTTTTCGGAAATTAAGTGTTGAATCCAGGTGGGATTTAGTGACCAAGTGCAGATTGTGTTTCAAATGCTTAGGAAAGCATTTTGCCAGGGATTGTATAAGGAAAATGTACTGTGGAATAAATTAATGTACAGGGGATCATAATAGGCTTTTACATAAGGACAAAGTGCATGTTAAACAGGATTCCCCCACGGGAGGGGAGTGCTCAGGCGAGGTTTTTGTTCATGAGCATAGTATGAAAAGCTATTTGAGTCAAAAGGGTGGTAAATCCCTTTGAACAATACCTGTCAAGGTACAAAATGGGGCAAAGTCTGTAATTGTTAACGCATTATTAGACGATGGAAGTGATCAGACTTATATTACAAATAGTCTAGCTGCTGAATTAGGTTTGAAGGGAGAGCAAAGTGAGGCTATTGCTAATCTTTTTCATGGGAGAGAGGAAAGATTTCAAACATCTAGTGTACAGTTTGAAGTGTCTGGGCTACAGAGTAATAGATGTTAAAACTAAAAGGTACAAGTTGAAGGCACTGACAGTTAATGACGTATGTGGAAAGCTGAAACCACATGATTGGTCCTTATTGTCCAAAGATTGGACACATCTACAGGACATTGAATTTCCCCACCCAGGTAAAAGGGTTGTAGATATGTTCATTGGGGTGGACTATCCCGAATTGCACGTAGCCATTGAAGAACGTAATGGGAAAAAAGGAGAACCCATTGCAAGGAAAACGCCCCTTGGATGGACGTGTGTTGGTCCAATTTCTAAAACAAATAGAGTTTCAGTGTATCATGTTACACAGGTTAACACATTTAAGTGCTGCTCCATAAATTGGGGTAGTGTGGAACAGTGTCTTGAAAAATTTTGGGAAGTGGAAAAAGTGTGTGATGTAAATAAAATTCCAAGTCACAGAGAAGAAAAAATTATGGCAATGAAAGTTGTGGAGAAATCAATGAAAATATCTGAAGGCAGGTATGAAGTGAAAATACCGTGGAAGGAAAGTAAGATGAAAATGCCTTGTAGTAATAAACAGGTAGCAGAAAATAGGCTTAAAAATTTAGAAAAGAGGTTAAAAAGGGATGACTGGCTAAGACAAGCCTATGTTGATGTGATGAACAAATACCAAGACAAAGGGTATATAAGAAAAGTAGATCCCACTACCAGTGTTGAACAAGAGTGGTTTCTACCACATTTCCCAGTGGTGAGAAAAGATAGAGAAAGCACAAAGGTTAGAGTGGTATATGATGCTGCGTCTAACTGTGAAGGGGTATCATTAAATGATGTCATTTATAATGGACCGAAACTCCAAAATGATCTCTTTGATGTTCTCATTGGGTTTAGAAAAAGGCCCATAGTTCTGATATGTGATATATCAGAGATGTACTTACAAATACAATTGGTAAAGGAAGACAGGGCTATGTTTCGATTTATGCGGAGGGACCCAGTAGAAACTGTTGAGCCAAAGATATATGAGTTTAATAGAGTAGTATTTGGGCTGAATGTTGCGCCTTTCATTTCTCAAATTGCGACTCAAGAAAATGCTCGGAAACACAAGGAAGAGTATCCTTGTGCTGCAGAAGCAGTACTTAAGAGTACTTATATGGATGATACAATGGTGTCTGTCGAAAATATTGAAAAAGCAGTCAAGTTGTATCATGAATTGAGAGAATTGTGGGGTTAGGCCGGAATGGAAGCCAAAAAATGGCTCTCAAATTCAAAACAGGTTATGGAACAAATACCTTAAGAGCTGAGGGTAAAGGAAGTTAATCTAACTGAAAATGAATTGCCTTCTGTTAGTACTTTAGGTTTGCCATGGGCTGCTGAACAGGATCATTTCAAGTTCAAAACCTCTGCAGTCAGGGAGGTGCATAAGGAAGAACTCACAAAGCGTCAAGTGTTAAGTAAGATCTCCACTGTATTTGACCCCTTGGAATTTTTGTCACCGTTTGTGATTCAAGGGAAAATACTAATGCAAGAAATCTGGGTCAGTGGGATCAGTTGGGATGAAGTAGTTGGAGGAGAACTCCAGGATAAAGTGAGTGACTGGATTGGAGACTTAGAAAATTTGAGTGATATAAGAGTAAACAGATGTTTGTGTCTAGATGGCACAGAAAACATTGAATTGCACACATTTGTAGATGGCTCTTGTAAAGCCTATGGTGCAGTAACCTATTTAAGAAGTGTGAATAGTAGTGGTCAAGTGGATATTCAGTTTGTGGCATCAAAAACAAAGGTTGCCCCCATTAAAGTGGTTAGCATTCCTCGATTGGAATTAATGGCGGCTGTGGTAGGGTTAAGGTTAACTAAGTGTATCACACAAAATTTGCAGTATGACCTGAAGAAAGTAGTATTCTGGAGTGATAGTACAAACACCCTTTGGTGGATCCAAGGGAGGAGTAGAACCCTCAAGTCCTTCGTGGCCAACCGTGTCGGGGAAATCCAGTATCATACAAATCCCAGTCAGTGGCGTTATGTCCCGACTAAACAAAATCCCGCTGATTCAGCTTCTCGTGGGGTAAGTGCAAAAAGGCTAAAAGAAAGTGACTTGTGGTGGTTTGGGCCCAAGTTCTTGAAGGCGGATCCAAAAAATTGGCCAGAAAATAAAGTGAGCCCTGACAGTAAAAATGGGCAAGTGGAAGACAAAAAGCAGGTTACAACATGTATGTATTCTGCGAAAACTTTGTTGACGCCCTACACGGAAGACTGGCGACTAGATCCAAAACGTTATTCTAATTGGACAAGGTTACTAAGAGTGACAGCATATGTGTTGCGGTTTGTAAATAACTGTATACTTAAGACAGAAGACAGAGTTAAGGGTATCCTGAGCAGTGATGAAATGTTACAGGCAGAGAACTACCAAATTAGGTAGGCTCAGATTGAATCGTTTGAGGAGGATGTTAAGAGTTTGTACAAAGGGAACGCAGTGAAAAGTAACAGTGTGTTAAGTTCAATGCTTCCAAAGATAGATGAGGATGGGTTACTGAGGATGACAGGTCGGCTGAACTTAATAGAAGTACTGCCCTATAATGTACGCTTTCCTATAATTCTGCCTAGGAAGCATGCTGTCACAAGACTTGTTGTAAAGCAGTATCATGAGAAGGGAAACCATGCCATGGGAACAAACCATTTACACTCATTGATATCTGAGAAATTCTGGATTATTCATGGTAGAGAAGAGGTGAGAGAGTACGAGAGAAATTGTGTAGTTTGTAGAAAAAATTCAGCAAAACCTGCAACACAGTTTATGGCTCCATTACCTAAAAATAGAGTGAGTGTTAGTCTCAGAGCCTTTAGCAAAATAGCTGTGGATTATGCAGGGCCGTTCTATACAGTTCAAGGCAGAGGGAAAATTAGAGCCAAAAGGTATCTTTGTTTATTTACGTGTCTATCCACACGTGCAGTACACCTAGAGATGTCATACAGTTTGGACTCAGATACATTTTCAAATGCCCTGAGTAGGTTTACAAATAGAAGGGCATGCCAGAGGAAATCCTCTCAGACAATGGGTCAAATTTTATCGGGGCAGATTCTAAGCTTAAAGAAGAGTGAAAGTTGGTTGACAAGCAAAAAATTCAAGAAGCTGTCAATGCTAAAAGGGTTAAGTGGAGTTTTCTTCCACCAGCTACACCCCATTTTGGAGGAGTACATGAAAGTCTCATAAAGTCGGCTAAGAGGGCAATCTATGCAGTAGTAAAAATGCAGATGTGAATGATGAGGAACTTCACTCGGCCTTTGTAGGGGCAGAAGGAATTTTAAACTCAAGACCCCTAACATATAGTGCCTCGGGGAAGGACCCCACTCCTTTAACACCAAGTCATTTCCTTATTGGGTCTTTTGGGGGAAACTGTGCTCCAGAGGAGGTACTTAATTTTACGGGGTTCAGTCTAAAACAGAGGTGGCGTAGAGTACAGGAAATCTTAAAGCATTTTTGGACCAGGTGGATCAAAGAGTGGCTACCCCAGTTGAATAGAAGGAGTAAATGGAAGGAAGAAAAAAGGGATTTAGCAGAAGGTGATATTGTTTTGGTGGTGGAAAAAGATATCCCTAGGGGTATGTGGCCACTTGGTAGAGTAGTTAAGGTTTTCCCTGGTAGAGATGGGCTTGTGAGAGTTGTAAAGGTAAAGATGGAAAAGGGGGAAGTTATGAGAGGGATAACAAAGGTGTGTCCATTAGAGGTTATGTAGGAGATGTTACTCATGTACATTACATAAGGTTTCCAAGGACGGAATTATTTAAGTAAAAGTATATTTAAGTTAATCAAAGCAAGGATGTAAAATTTGAGAGGATATGATTTTGTCAGGTGATTGAGTTCTTGTAAAATTCATGTTGTTAGGAAGTGATGTTAGCTGGAGTCAACTGTTTAGTTAGGAACAGTTGAGGGAGGGGAGAATGTTCAGAAGAGAAGTGAATTTAAGAGAGGGCGCTTTCTACAGTATTGTGTGTGAACGGATGAAAAGAGGTTAATTGATTTAGAGGTAAAATGTTGTTGTGTGGAATCAATATGGCGAATAAACGAAACGAATCAAACAGAACCTCTGGGTGTTTTTTAAATCTTTAGATCAACTACACACCAGGGGCATCGTTAACAAAATGCTCAAACGCCGGTTATTATCGGTACGCGGGAATGACTCTTGGATTGGTCGATGTTGTTTTCAACTTTGGACGTAGAAATGTCATATATCCAAGAAAAGATCTGATTTTATATTGCAAAGATACTCTTTTTATAAAATTATGGATATTTATCAAAATGATGTCTTGTTTTAGGAGGGTTCGTTGTTAGGAAGGTGTGACAGTAAAATTGCAAACGAGTTGACCTTTATTATTGTTGTGAGTAAGAGCACCTTTAGGTATGCAACCTCTCTAGGTATTCAGGACAATGGTAGGTTGGGTCTATTCATGTAGGGGCTGAGGCCATGAAGCATTCTAGTAAGCTGTGCTTTGTATTGTGGTATTTGTTAAGCAAAAATTCTTGGGAAGATGTGCGTTCAACTTTTGTGGGATGTGTATTGATCTTACTCCAGGAGACCAGTAGGTTAACTGCAAAGAAAACTGAGGTGAGTTAGTAGAGCTGTATTTACTGATAGGCCCTGGGTGTGGCAATCAATTTGGTGAAGCTAGTAACTGAGGTGCAGTTACTGAGAAATTATTGTAGAGAATTTGTATTCAGGCCTGGTGTGCCAATAGACTTGGTTTACTAGTTAATGTGCTGAAGCCAGTACTATTCTGTAAAGCAATTGTGGAAGCCAGATTATAACTGTGAAAGCTTGCGGATGTATATATCCAGGGTTCACATGGAGAAGGAAGGGCTTAGGTGCTGTAACGTTACATAAATTCATCATGTGAGTATTCCGTAAAAGTTTTCTTCAGATTCTTTTCAGTTTAAGTTTGTATTTGAATGTTTTGATGTTGCTTGTTTTGATGTAAAATAAGAGAAGTGGGAGAAAGAGAAAATGCCATAGCAAAATTTAGAATGTTTATGTATTAAGACGAAATGGTACCTTTGGTGCATTACAAATTATAGGGTCATTTTTACAGGAAAGTGTACGAAAATTTTGATAGAAAAGCATATAAAGTTGTAATTTGGCATAAATGAGAAACTTAGATGGGCTCGAGTCTTTAAATTATGTTCAATCACTAGATAGAGAGTATCGCAGGAAAGTAAAGAGACAACCATTATTTTTGTGTTGGATAATGTTTGTCTGTGCAGATGTTAGGGTGGAACTGAGAGAAAAAATGTTATGAAGGCTGGATTTTGTATTTTGAAAGAAACTATTTAAATATTGGTCTAAATTCGTTACAGCCTACTCGGCACGACAAACAGACTGTAAACAAAGGAGTTACGATTCAAGAGACGGATAACCTAGTCATCAGTTCGCCAACCATAAATGAACTCGGATTTTAAGGAATCGCTTCGCTGAAGTATTCTTGGAACTTTTGCATGCATGACCAGACGTATAGACTTGCCTAAAATAATGAACTGTCTACGTTATATTTTGACGTTATGAGTGTATAAATGTTTGTTGTATTTTAGAATATATTTTCATCTTTTGTTGTATAACTCGTGTCACGTTGTTATGTTAACTTGTTTGACCATCAAAGTAAAGAAACCGGAATGACCCGTCAAATCAAAGGGTCACAGAAGGTGAGATTTTGGAAATTTCATAGGTGCCTTAACTCGCATTTCGTAAAGTTATACAGATATTATCTACTGCTCCCTCCCATCCCACCCCCTTGGAATTACTAAAATGTACATGAAAGTCACATCCATCATTGTGAGAAGGACTTTATGGGAAACGGAGTTACTTCTGTTTTAAGTATTAAGTATTTTCATTTTTTTCTAGCAGAAAACATCCATTGTCGACTAACGATTGGAGGCAAGAATCACTCAACAAATTCGGGGGTTTTGCGGTCGGGGATTCCTTGTCATCAATTATTCTTTTGGCCTGGCAACAATTTTTGTGTAAGACGGTGTTTTCGTGTCTATCTTTAGTAGGATGTAAATAATAGTCCGTAACTAATTTGGGTCCAAAGGAATGAACGTGAAGTTCGCAAAATATCACGCGCTGGAGCGAATATCATAGGCAAGTTTTTTGCCAAAACTTACCCGGTCTAAGATTTCTAAGTCACTTCTTTGCGGAGCTGACGAAGAGTTTCGTTCAGGTCATGGGCGTCCGGAGGGGGGAGGGGCAAGGGGGGACTTACCCCCCTGGAAAATCAAAAACTTGAAAAAAAACGAAGAAAAAGAAAGCGAAGAAAATATAAAATCAACATTTTTTAGCCGTTCAATCAGTGTGAATTTTTACCCTCAAAACAGGAGTTGAATAAAAAATATCAACACTTAGGTCCCAGCAGCCCCCCCCCCCCCCAACATATTTTGGTATTTTTTAAATTTTATATTCACGATATTGCTAGTGTTTCCCCTTTTGATATGCGGTAAATAGGCCTTGGAAGTGCCATTTCCAGGGATCTGGGAAGCATTTTGCGCCAAAATTTTCTTGCGCTCCTCGCCAACCCATGGTGGCGCAGAGCGCTGAGAGTCTGTCTATGGGGTTCGCCCCCTCCCCCTGAAAAATTACTGGCTACGCCTTTGTCAACACAGTGTGGAAGTAGCATCTAAACACTTTTCTGGGAGTAAAATATTACCCATGAAAAAGAATCGCTACTGTACGCAAGCAAAAATTCGACAAGACAAATTTTATGCACTAACAGCACTTTATTGCAATGTAAAATGTAAACCAATTTTACCTTAGCTTTAGGAAAAGAATATTTTCTGAACGGGAAAACATGCATACTATCATTAAAATATCATAACGTGTAAATTTGTGATATGACAAACTAGTGAAATTCAAAGAAAATTTTTAAAGTATACCCATGGTAAAATGTGGTAATTAATGTTTCTATACTTTGATCGAAGTTCAGGGATGTTTATTGTAAAATATTTGAAATCTTTACTACACTAGATCAAAGGACCAATTTAAAAGAAAAGCACCCAATAATTAAACTGAAAGTGGAATAAACATGTACATGTACCAAGATTGACTTTGGGTGAGACCATGGGCGTCAATCCTGGGGGGGAAACAGGGGGTCACGTCCCTTCACATTTTGGAAATACACCCATTATATTAAGATTTTTACACAGTAAATTTTTGACAGAAGTGGCCATGTCTCCCCACACTCGAGTAAAGATTGACGCCCATGGGTTAGAATTAGCTGGTGACCTATGACGTCCCTGATTACCATGTTCGGGTAATATCCAAAAGTGACAACTACCACAAAAGAAAAGTCGGTAAGCTAAAAAATATTTAAGGGTGGTCGTCAAGTTTTACAAAGTGGTACGGGTCGATAATTTCAGGATGTCGCCACGAGGGTAGGAAGCCATCAAGAAGTAACTTGAATGGCTTCTCCTTGCACAGATCTTTTTCCTAAATGTCCCTGTGGCTGGATGCCTTAGGGCGAAAACCAAATGTTGCCCGCCCCTGAAGGAATTCTGCTTCTCGAAGTAGCTACGTCTGATGGAACATGATGGACTTAACGTGATCTCCTCTCAGTCGTCAGCTCACACATCGTAGGTCTGTCATGCTGGCTCCATTCTAGAGTGGCTGAATAGAATAGACCCCACGCATGATAAAGCATATCTTGTAGAGATACCCTGACAGGTGGAAGTAAAGCCAGAGTACTTGAAGGACCCATGGGTAGACTTAAATCGGGCTTCTTCTTGCACTGGTTTTTTTATGAAATCTTCAAAAGATTTCACCTTAGTAGTCGTAAGCCCTACTTCATTTTGAAAAGAAAAAAAGTATAAAATTCTTTATTTACGGTAAATACATTGACAAAATGTCGTAAACAACAATGTGAGACAAATAGAACTTAAAAGTTACTTCATACCTAGATTAATGATTTACTTGTTACTTCGTAGCATATTCCCACAGAATAATAATATATGTTCCGAAAACTGGCTCTGTCCGAAATTTTCTTTGCATGAGCCACCCACGCAGGGTCAATCCTTTTCTTATCATAGTTATGCTATGCTCTTTCGAAAACCATATTAATCTTATACTTCAGATGTCCATGAGATGACTAACTGGTTTTATATGGCCCACTATTATGCTTCACGTTTAACGAAGCAAAATTCCACATGGACCCTTGGAAGGTTTCGCTTCGGTTTCCCTAACCCACCTATCTCAAGTGTATGGTCGCTGGGATGGCACTGAGAAGAGGTCCCAACCTCTTTTTAAGTCACCTGTTACTAATCTTTACCATCATTATCCTTATTGATCGTATTATGTTGGGATAGATTGCGCAGGTGCAAAATTGCACAGTAGTAGGTGTATGCTCCTTGTCTTTCACAAAATGAATAGATACAAATCGATGATACCGCGTTTCTATCATCCTAAGCCGTTGATAGGATTGTCACGGCGTACTTTCACTTTTCGTTTACCAAATTTCCTCGACGCTTTACATCACATGTAACTTATTTCTTACACACTAACAGGGTACGCAAAGTACAACTTTAAAAGCACGGAGTTGCAATTTTCTTTCACGTCAGGAAGGTATCTAGTGTAAGAGGTCTATCTTACAGTCTTCAATATGTATGCGTCTGTATCTTTTACTTATCGTTCCCATCCTTAGTTCATAAGCTAAAAGTCACAACGTCAAACTGACAACACTACAGTTTAGAGGGGTTAATTTTTGTTAACTTGATACACAGTAGACGAAAGTACTTGAAGCATTTTCATTCTTTTGTTATTAGGTCATATACGTCAATTCTTTGACTGTTAAATGTAGCTACGACTAGATTCTCTCCTTCAGATGTTTCTATTACAGTGAGAACGGTTGCTTTTCCATCCACCTCTCTCACTGTTAATACCTGGCTGTCTTCTTGGTCGTACTGAACAAGAAAACAGCCGCTACTGAACTTATGCGACATCCACAACACGTAAATGAATCCATTCTTGTCATTGCATACACTGATGGGTTTAAAGTTACTTCCCTCTAGATTTGGTTTCATGAATTCACCTACCAGTTTGCTCTCCAACCCGTCCGTAGTAGTTACATAACATTTCTCCCTCATATAATCACAGACAAGTAGATGACCGTCACTGACAGTAATATCTCGTGGCCATTTGATCATCTCTGGAAGTGTCAGGATGTGAAGGTAATTCAGCTGATCATCAAATACATACACATCTCGGCTGTCATAACCGCCCACTAAGATGTGGTTGTTGAAAGGATCAGTAGCTACACATGTAACATAACGATCTTTCGGCCAGCTGTTGATGACATCACTAATGTTCTTCTTGATGTATGAACAATCACGCACATCATACAAACCAATTTCGTTTGGTTCACATACTGATGACACTTTATGTTGTGACAAGAGTTTACAGTACCGGGAGGGCTGATACTCCCCTGTGTTCATTTTCTTGTCCTGTAATATCCTACCATTCATATCAATGACAATGATGAAGGATGCCTCAAAGTCTGATGTGTATCCTGAAATGGCAATTTTACCATCACCAATACTTGTCATACCAAAGACATACCTATATGGATTATTAAGATTAACTTTCTTTTTAACTTCATTGGAGATTTTCGTAACACTTGGTTTCCGAAAGGAGTATTGTTTGTAACTGACTGTCACGACAGTCAATGTCTTCAATTCTGGAAAGTCCTTTTTCAAATCTTTCATTAAATTTGCAGCTGCTGTAAACATATCAGGAATACACTGCACGGCCAACCAGTCATTATCAGAAGCAAGAATACTAGAAGCCATTACATTTAAGGTTTGAAATCTCTTCTTTATGTTGTCAAAATGTTGTGACATTTCTTCAATAGTTTCCATATTCTTATTCAGTTGTTCTTCTATTGACTCCAATAATTCCTTCATATCTCTTTCGAAGCGTTCACGTTGTTCACGAAACTCAGCTAGTTCCTTTTCCAGAGAACTTTTTCTCGCCTTGAAGGTTTCGGTTACCTCAAGTTTCTTTACCCTAAAGATTTCTTCGTACTTTTTTTTAACTTCTTGTATTTCATGTTCCATTTCTGTCTGCAAGGAATCAAATATTTTCTTTTCTGTATGTTGTTTTTCCTGCTCCACTTGTTGTATCCTCCCTTCAGTATGTTGTATTTTCTTCATTATTTTCGCATCCGCCTGGTTATGCTCCCATATCAAGGTTGTTTTTTTAATGCCTACATTCAAAGTTAACTCTTCTTTCGCCTGTCTTGGTCCTGTTACATCTTTATCCTTATTAATGTCTTCGAGAGTCTTAAGTTTTTGGGAAAGCTGTTTTCTCTTCAACTTAGCCAATGCTTTTACTTCATGAAGGTTGTGTCCTTTGTGTTCACCATGCATACAGGCAACGCAAATTGGAAGGTTCCCGCAAGTTTCACAGTATAGCTCCGATATTTTCTCAGGATGAGTGTTACACCCAGGAGCATCTCGCATTGAGGCCAACTTCTCTATTGTAATGTTTTTCGTCTCCATATCTTCAAGAGACAGAGTGTACTTTTGATGGTCCTTCATCATTTTATTTGTGACATGAAAATTATGACAATCCTTACACAAAAAGTCGTTACACTTAAAGCAATATGCTGCAACTCTGACAAGTTTTGAGCAACCGTAACATTCTCGGATTTCGTCACTTTTAAGTGACTGTTGAATTTGTACATACTCAACAAGACTTTTGGAATAAAAGTCTGTTTTGAATCCGTCAACTCCATTTGTTGGTATTTGACTTTCTTCCCTACATTCGGGACATTGAATGACGTCATAACACCTTTGTATTATTGAGCTCAAACAATCTTTACAGTATCGATGAAGACACGGCAATTGTTTCGGTTCTTTAAGTTGTTCCAGACAAATAGAACAGAGGCAAAACTTGTCGTCTATATCTTTCAACGGAGATGTAGTCGCCATTTTTATTCAACGGTATAGATTTGCCTGTGAATATGGAATGAAAGTATTTTCATTAAGATAAGATTAATAAGTCATCTCCAATGATGCACGGAAAGCAACTTTTCCAAGGTTCTTAATGAGGATATCTATAATGAGTGGGTTGGATATAACAGCGCTTCTCAACCTTTTTTAGCTCAAGGACCACTTTGACTCTCAGAATTTTTCTGAGGCCCACTTACAAAAAGTATATTCTTTTTTCTTTATTTTTTATTTTTTATGGCGGATCTCGCAGCCCACCTGGGAGAGCTTCGCGGCCCACCGGTTAAGAAGAGCTACTCGAAGCCGATTTTAAGTCTATTACCTTGGACTTGGCCTCAGGAATATGCTTCGGTCTCGTCTTCGTATGTATTACTGCTAAATGTAATAAAAACGCTAAATGTAATATTAACCGTAAATGTACAAATTAACACTAAATGTAAGAAACGACTCACCTTTAATGTAATACGACTTTAACGCTAAATGTAAATAAATCGGACTCACCGTAAATGTAATACGACTTAAACGCTAAATATAATAACTTCTTTTTGCAATTCTCATCCCTCGGTGAAGATGAAATAGAGGTAAGCCTATACAATCACGACTTTGTAGCATAGATCTGCATGTAACACATGCTTGATTTTCCTTCTTATATTTATCAGAAATGTCATTTAAAGGATCACACAAGGAGGGAAATGGGAACTTTGGTGATTTTTTTTCAGTTTGTACCCCTTGCCTGTAATACATTCGCGCTGGGGTGGACTATGGGAATGTGTGTACGTGCGTGTGCGGAAGTGTGTGTGTATGTTTGAGTGTCGCCTTGTCTTGTAACCTAGATACGTCCAGAAGGTCCGGTCAGATAAAGTTCACACCAGGTAGATAATATGATTGTAGGTTAATATAGACTAATTAGGGACCTGTAACATATCGAAATGTTCATGCATCCGTGTGAGTTTGCACTCATTTCGTTAGATATGGGCTGTTTTGGGGTGTATTGTTAAAGCGATTAACAATACAGCTGAACCATCCCTCGCAACACAGATTCCAGTTCCAACTGTTGAACCCCTCTCCAAGAGCTAGATGCAGAGTTCGTACGAACTGCTTCTAATATGCAGTGAAAATGCAGCGGCTGAGATAGTGGTTGTGATGGCTGAGGCGGCAGTGGGGTGGCAGGCAGGGACGGTGGCGGATAAGGCGACAGCCGAGACAAAATCATAATATCTCTGAAAGTCATTCGTTTGACAGGGATATCATTTCAGCACTTGTGGTGAGTTTAACACTGTAAAGGATAGAAAAGTATAGGATTATTACATTTAGCGTTAAAGTTGTATTACATTTACGGTGAGTCCGATTTATTACATTTAGCGTTAAAGTCGTATTACATTTACGGTGAGTCGTTTATTACATTTAGCGTTAACTTTATTACATTTACGGTTAGTATTACATTTAGCGTTTTTATTGCATTTAGCGGTGATACACTCGTACCTCTGGCTTCGGATTTTGAACCGAGGCCTTTTTGAGGCCTCAACGAGGCCAGCTGTTCAACGTTGCATAGTAATTGCCCAAAAAATAGCTTTCTTGTGTTTCTCACCAAGTATTTCGTGGTATTGAATCGCTATACAGCAGTGGTTGCACCAGAAGAGGATAGGTTTCTAACAAGGAAGAGGCCAGGGCAGACACAGCCCAAGCCTGTCGGGGAGGTCAAGGACCACGTTGGGGAAGATGGGAATTCTTCAAGGAGCCAAGTTTTGATATCATTAAAATAACGCTAGCTTATCTAACTGCATGGTTGACTAATCTATCAGAGCATTTACTGGAAGACTCTTTTCTTCTGCCTCCAATTTTATAGATACACCAGAGCCTCCGGAATAGTAACCTGGAACCCCATCAATGGCCTTAGGTTAGTATCTAGAAATTTCCCAAGAATTCCCAAGACTGTCATCGTCGGTCACTGGGGTAAAAAAGCAACATTTCCCAAGAATTCCCAAAATCATCATCTGGGGTTATCAGAGGTCAAAAAGGGAAATTTCCCAAGACTTCCCAAGATCATCATCTGGGGTCACCAAGGGTCGAAAAGCAAAATTTTCCAAGAATTCTCAAGATCATCATATGGGTCACCAGAATTCAAAAAGCAAAATTTCCCAAGAATTCCCAAAATAGTCATCAGGAGTCACCAGAGGTCAAACAGCAAAATATCCCAAGTATTCCCAAGATCGTCATCTGGGGTCTCCAGAGGTCAAAAAGCAAAGTTTCCCAAGAATTTTTAAGATCCAAGATCCATTGAAGTTGAATCCCTTTCAAGACACTTCAGATTTTCTTTTTTGTTATATTTGTTGGGGTTCAAAGGTCATGTGAGGTAAGCAGAGGTCAAATTGTTAAAACATCGTAAAATGATGTAGTCAAGAAAGATAAATTTGAAGGATAAACCTCAGTGCAACAAAGCATGTCCATTCGGCAAGGAATCACTAAGCCTTTGGGCTTTCTGGTTCAGACGAATAGCATCTATCTTGCCCAAAAATAGAAAATTCTATGCCCATATGCGGCTGGGGGATATTTGTCTGCCCTGAGAGCTAATGTCAACAAAATTTGAAATAGCCAACTTTCCTGGGAGCCCCAACCATTACCGCGCAGTGACTTTTACATGTTGGTTTACCTAGATGAAATACACATCTCGAAAAAATACTAGTTTTTGCCCTTTTTAATTTTTTGTACTGTACCTCCTCCCCACTCAAAATTTTCTTGTTACATTGATTTCATATTCAAATTTGTATAGATCAAATAACGCTATTAGAATTAGCTTTTCTAGCTAATCTCTTTCGTAGAGTCACATCAAGTCTCACAGTCATTTTAAGGCTTCAAGACTTCGGGTTGTGGGTTGGCTTTGCTCCCCGTTCGTTTCCCTGCAGGCCCCCAGACCTATGTCTTCCGTCGGGGCAGGGATGAGGCATGAACACTCTGTTACGTCCCTTCCTGGATCCTTATACTCTTCTGTAACGCCGGTAGTCTTAAAGGTGAATTGGGGTCTCGCACGTTTTGACTTATCTATAGACTTACCCATCTGCCATTGAAGGGCAAGAGCAGTCGCCCCAAACTTATTTTGAAGCAACAGCTAAATCTCACAATTTTCTTCTTATTTCTCTTCAAAGTATCTTTCATAATATTTTAGGACTTCAGTACTGCATATTCAAGGTAAACCAATCAGTTACTTCTAGTATATTTCACATTTGAGGAGAAAAAATATTGTCACATGACTCTCAAGAGCCAATCATGAAACAGGACAGTCTACTACACTACTTCAAGTTGGGGTGACTGCATTTCCCCTTTAAGTAGCCAGATGTATAGAAATACCTAGTTTAGCTATCTGGAAAGGGGGTTTCCGACAACTCGTTGCCTCCATTACCAAACCTGAGCTACCACTAGTCTGTGACTCTTTCCGGGACGGTTTCGTAAAATTTATCGTAGACTCTTCAAACTTCCAGTTTGCCCCTGGTAATGTACCTTAAAGACAAGCAGTCATCACCCCAAAGTACTTTTGTGGTGTGGGGGTATCAAATTTCTCAGTTGCGTCCTGCTCTTTGATTGACATTAAAGAAAATTCAAATGATGCAGAGTGACTTACATTCCACATAATGCGGAGAGGGTGCTTGGATTACACATTATTACCGTTGTATGCTGAGCAGGGCATGACCTGAAGCAATAAAATAGGTTTGTGTCTGTACAAGAAGGAGATTTATATAGTTATGGGAAGAGTTACAAGTCGTTTAGTAATAGGGAAAGTTGGAACTATCTGGGATGTTGGGAACTGCCCTTTGAGTACCTTATGCTGACTGACAGGCAATTAGGGAGCCCGAGAGATACACAAATCAAGCCAGTTTCCTTGTAGTGGATATTTCTATAAGTTTCCCCATTTTTTCAAGGATATTCCAACTTTGCAATATTACGTTGAGTTTCTAAAATATATTTTTACAATGTATTCATATTGAGAAAATTACAGTACCCACATATTCTCAAAGTCACGGGTACAGGCATATCAAATCACCAGACCATGACCTCAATCAATGCAAATGAAGTTGCCTTAGGACACGTCAATTCCCTTTTCCTTTTTCAACAATGGCATTCTATCATACTGCAGTATAGCAATTCTTATCTCTTCCGTAATGTAATATTCTATCAAACTATAAAATACATTTTGCTTCTCAGTTCCCCAACAGGCGAATGATGCGGGGATCTCAGTAATAGCAGGAAGCTTTCAAATTGTCGCTTTCAGGACACTGACGCTGAACTCTCAGGACAAATTCTTTTCCTGATTATTTGTTAATACGAGGAAATTTCAGGCTCAACAATTTCCGCATCCATTGTAAGATGTCTTCCCAAAGGCCAATGTTCCCCTCCCCCAACACAGGCAACAATCTACTCTTTTTTCCTTCTATCTCTTCGGTATTTTTCGTTCGTACTTTGTCCCTTATCAAACGTATGATACCAGCGAGGCGTTTAGTAACCTCTCTATAGCGTATACAACTCATATCAGAACATGCCGACCATTCAAGCCACTGAAAAAGCTGCATACGGGCCTGAAATCCAAATATCTTAACTTATACAAATCGCAGAGAGCTGGGGCGTTCAGACATGCAAAGAAAAATTTTTCCTTTCAGTAGGCTAATTTTTTCAAAGCGAAAACAAGCAGGAACAATGTGAACTTTTTTATTGAAAAAAAGAAAACTCGCAGAATTTTAGTGGCGTAACCGTGAGAATATCGACATATAGGCCGGGAGCGGTCATTTACTCAGGGACAGCTCTCGATGAAGTGCAGCTATCATCCCGGGGTGAAATGGATATTTTAGAAGAACTTCTCCCCTTTCTAATAATGTATATTTCATTCTGATTAGTTCATCGGAACAATGTGCAGATTTTGATTGAAAAAAAAAACAAACTACTTCTCAGAGTGTCTTAAACCACCAAACCACCCTGTCTGTTTTTGGTTTCGATGATAAGAGAAACCTATGCACCCATGATGGTGTGGGTGTATAAGTGTGTGTGCGCACCCGCGGTGGGTGAGCGATCCTGTGGCTGTGGGTGCACCCGCGGTGTGTGAGCGATCCTGTGGCTGTGGGTGCACTCAGCAACATGTCCTTAACAGGACACGGTACAGCCGGCGAGAGCTCCGCTCTAGCACGTCTTTCCTAGCTCACGCGGAGCTCGAAACTGGCGTAGCTGCCCGAAAATTCCGTCGCTGCAATGAGAAGTCTCGCGCGGCTGCACGTGCCTGCCTTGGCAAGCAACCCGCCCTCCAGACACGTACGTCTGCTGGGTTAGTTGGATGGTCAGCCAGGCTAATGGGGAAATCCCGCGAATTCCTTACCGGTACATTTCCCGCGTACCGCTAAGGAAGCGAGGGTGAGTATGGGTGTGTGTGCATGTGTGTGTTTGTGACACTTTGCTCGTTAACACGATATCTCAAGAAGGGAAACACTAGCTGTTCTCAAACTTGGTACATAGATGCCCCATATTAAGATAAAGAACCCTATTGTTTTTGGTGGGGGTCAAAGGTCACCTGGGGTCACCAGGGGTCAAAACCTGAAAACCTTGTTAACACAATATCTCGAGGTAGGAAGCTTGGATGAATTTCATACTTTGTATGTAGATGCATTATTGTAAGAGAGAGAACCCTATCATTTTGGTGGAGGTCAAACGTCATCTGGGGTCACCAGGGGTCAAACTCTGAAAACCTTGTTAACACGATATCTCGAGGTAGGAAGCTTGGATAAATTTCATACCATGTTTGTAGATGCCTTATAGTAAGACGAAGAACCCTATGGTTTTTGGTGAGGTCAAAGGTCATCTGGGGTCACCGGGGGTCAAACCCTGAAACAGAGCTACCAACCAGTACGGATTTTCCGTATTTAATACGGAAAATCATTGTGAATATGGGAATACGGATTTTTCCTTGATAATCCGAATTTTGAATGACCAGTACATAGGTCCTTTCACGAATTTTATTATTCTTTAGCCAACATATCAAAAGACTGAGAATAATAGACTACAATATTTCACTTGTCTGTACAGAACTGTAGTGTATTTATTTCAGCCCAGTAATCTATGCTGTTATGTTATTGGTTAAATTTTTGTCAGCCAGTTGATGTTATACCAATCAGAAGGTGGTTTGCAGCAGATCCATGGCATTCCATAAGCTACCATATCATTGGTTTATCAGTTGTAAACAGATCCACTTTCAACCAATCAGAAACTGTGTTAAAAGCTAGTTTCTGAGTGCAGTGACAGACTCCAAGGTCTTTGGATTGGGCTGGCTGAATAGCCTAACATTAATGGAAGACTTGATTTATGGAACGCCGATCGTACAAATATTATCTTCATAGCGTGCATACCTTATTTTACAAACGAAACGGTAGACAAATCAAAACAATAGACAAATGGTAACAGGCAAACGGAAACAGTAGACACGAACGAAATCCTTAGACACAAACGAATTCATTAGACACAAACGGAATCATTAGTCACAAACGAATTCATTAGACACAAACGGAATCATTTGACACAAACGGAATCATTAGACACAAACGGAATCATTAAACACAAACGGAATCATTAGACACAAACGGAAACATTAGACACAAGCGGAATCGTTACACACAAACGGAATCGTTAGACACAAACGGCATCATTAGACACACACGGAATCTTTAGACAAACACGGGATCATTAGACACAAACGGAATCATTAGACACAAGCGGAATCATTAGACACAAACGGAATCGTTAGACACAAACGGAATCGTTAGACACAAACGGAATCGTTAGACACAAACGGCATCGTTAGACACAAACGGAATCGTTAGACACAAAAGGAATCGTTAGACACACACGGAATCTTTAGACACAAACGGAAACATTAGACACAAACGGAATCATTAGACACAAACGGAATCATTAGACACAAACGGAATCATTAGACCCTTACGGAATCATTAGACCCTTACGGAATCATTAGACACAAACGGAAACATTAGACACAAAAGGAATCTTTAGAAAAACGAAAAAGGTATGAACGATTTAAAGGTATACACGCAGAACAGATACGCACGAGAAAAGAAATTACAAAAGGACTCAGGGCGCACCTGTTTGATTACGTCATAAAGTGATCAGAATTATACCGTTTTGTTTTGCTGCACTGCTTCATGAATTTTACGGGAATATCAAGGATAGATAAGTTTTCAATGTGCTGCCAATGTAGGTGGTTTTACTAGGGAGCCGAGCTACGCATTTTACTTTCTTCAAGGACCAGGCTAGCATTGTTGAACCCCTGGTGGAACCAAAACAGAATACCGATAGTCTATACGAGGTTTCATCCAACACGGTTGCAATAAGTCTTTTTACCTAAATGCAGTTAAACGCAATTACCGGTCTGAAAAACCCACTGGTAAGAAAATGGATTCGAAAGTGACAGAGGTTAAATGACCATTTGAGATTCTTTAATCAATTAGACTTTCACGAGGCCTCATTCAACCGTAAATTTGACCAGGGAGTTGCAACTCCCTGATTTGACAGTGCCTGCATGTTCTGCGAAGTAGCCTTGAAATTTTAATAGAACATTCAGCCATGGGCGTCCGCAGAAAAAAATTCATGGGGGGGGGGCAAAATTTTTTAGGCGGCCCAACTTTTTTCATGGGAAAAATTTTACTCCCAGAAAAAGAGTTTAGATGCTACTTTTCACACAGTGTTGACAAAGGCGTAGCCAGAAATTTGTCAAAGGGGGGGGGGGGGCGAAGCCCATAGAAAGACTCCCAGCGCTCTGCACCACCATGGGTTGGCGCGGAGCGCAAGAAAGCTTTTGCCCAAAATGCTTCCCAGATCGCTGGAAATGGCACTTCCAAGGCCTATTTACCGAATATAAAAAGGGGAAACATAAGCAATATCGTAAACATAAACTTTAAAACATACCAAAAATATGCTCGCGGGGCTGCTGGGGCCTGAGTCTTGATATTTTTAATCAATTCCTGTTTTGAGAGTAGAAATTCACACTGATTGAACTGTTAAGAAACGTTGATGTTATATTTTCTTCGTTTTTTTCTTTAGTTTTTCTTCGTTTTTTCAAGTTTTTGATTTTCCAGGGGGCAAGTGACCCCCTTGCCCCCCCCCCCCCTCCGGACGTCCATGCATTCAGCTCAAGAAGAGCAGGCTAGTATTAGAATGATAGCTTCATGATTAGTACGTCTCTAAAGGAAGACCTCTAAAACGAAGAACGAAGAATGAAGATCTTTAAATTGATGAACACCTAAAGTTGAACATGGTTGGGTCAATCGCAGTGTCTATCCAAATATTTCGTTCCCGCACTAGTCTTCGTTTTCCGGTCTTTCTTGTAAGGATTAGCAATTTAGGGAAATCTCTAAAACGAAGACCGAAAACGAAGACCTCATCGCTATATTAACAAAAAGTATTATTTAACCAATTTCTCATGTCTTTCCTGATATTATTTCTATTGATATGTGCCCGCCAAGACCTGAATGTCAACCTAGTACTCGTTTAAGCAATCATTTTTCTGTTACCTATCATAAAGGTTATCATGGAAACGACACACTAATACGAATGTGTTATAAAGTGTCCATTAGACAAAAAGCAAAGTTTTAAATACTGTTTCAAATACGTTTCAAGTTCAAGTCTAAGTTCGGTTTGAAATACAGTACAAATTAGACAACCGGGAATGGTATTTACCAGGCTTATAAGTAGAATCAAAACAGTAGATATTTGAGCTTTCGTTTGCAATAAAAATTTTCACTTCAATAAAAAAATGAGCAAATTCCAAACTGATGCGCATGCTACCAACTATGTTACTACTTGCAACATGAGATTATGATGAATACATCTTTTAAAATTCGAGCAACTTCAGTAACCGGCGAAATCCCAAGACTTCTCAACTACGGGGAAGGATGGTATCACATCGCATGCCGGCTACCTGTTATATGTAAATTTCTTCGAACTTTGCACTGGATCCCATGTTTTTGAGCTGCTTGTTTGGCAAGGGGGTATTTTTTTAACTTTGGGGGTGGTGGGGTAAATTATTGCAAACCTAGGAAATGTGCACGCAAAGTTTGCACGGCGAGCGCAAAGCCTATGTCAGATTGTTTAAGACTTAAATGGCCATGGCCGTAAATCCCAGGGGGTAGGGGATATATCCCCCCCAACATTTGACTAGGGGTGACACATGTAATCACACCCCCCCCCCCATGTTTCAGTCCACAGATACTTGTATGATGAAAAGTATATTTTATTCTTCATTTTCGCTCCACTTTCTATCACAAATGTTTCTCAAACTATCAGAAGTTTAGCAAGTCGTTGGCAATCTATCAAAATTTTCGCGCGCTCCGGGCGCTTCCAACCGTACGTTAGTGTCACTCATATTATCAACATCTTCCGATAGCAACTTTCGGAGAAAGCACAGCAGCAAAAAAGTTTGAAAGTTTACGAATTAATAGGTAAAAGACTGGCTTATGGCAGTGGCATGTAGGTTTGTTGGGCAATGGAAAGTGTCTCGATGTAGAGTCTGAATGCAGGTTTTGTAAAGGAAATATTATTCGTCGCTGTTTACCCTCCATGTCATGACCATTATTAAGGTAATATTACACGAAACTGTTCTGATCACGACACTTTCCGCAGAGTAGAGATACATATCCAAACATCTGTAAGGACCTCGCATCAATATGGCATCTTTCAATCTAATTTGTAGCCTGATGTAGAAAGTTGAAAGTACGTATCTGTCGTTATACATTTTTCAAAATTTTTTACCAGAGCTTCTTCAGTTCGCGCTGAGCCATTATCGGTGCAGATGGTGATTGTTACTACACTTATGACGAAAACAGCACCCTGTAACGCTCTGATTAGTCCTTCACCCATTTTGCTACACCTATCAGGGAGGTCTAATATCACCTCCCTTCACCTATACTCTCCCTCCCTCTCATTTTCCATTGCTGGCAGCTAGCTGTTCGTCCGGATTTTAGTTCAAAAGTAGTAAATACGCCCCAATTAATATGATCAATGCAGAGCTTCCAGGAGGTCCTATTAAGTTATCTGCTAGCCTTAGACGCCCTTTCATAATGCACAATGAAGGAAAGGACATATTTTGTAATAACTCAAGAATATTTATGTGGACTTCACGCACATATTTTTTGTGTAAAAACTTTCTCGAAATAGAAGGCAGTAAAATAGACAGAAGGGAGAGGGCTTCAGGAGATTTGTTGACAACGTATAGACAACATATTCTCCTCTTTTACCTTATTAAAAATTAGCATTCACTAAATTATGGACAATTTCCGGCCATATATGATCAGTTCCAAAAACATCCCAAAGATAGCACCATTTTGCATCAAAAAGACCTTAAATTAATAAAAAAAATTCTTAAAAGGGAAGGGGAACCCTTTCCCAGGACGACACCTTTATATAGTGACAAACGAAAGATCAAAACTGTTGCATGCAAATGTAGGAACGCATAAAAAGTAAAGGTGTAATTTACGCAGACTTGGGGGTACTGAGGTATTATCTGTGGTGCCCCAATCACAAAAAACCTAAGTTGAGACGCCACTGATCTCAAGCCAACTTGCAGGTCTTGTAATATTCTTCGAATTCAAAATCCAGTTGTCTGGGATGAACCTGTATGTTGACCCCTGCCTTTTTAAGCTTAACAGGACATTGTTGCTCTTATACAATTTCAATTCAGTGCAGTTTATCTACGAGTTTTGTGCTCAAAATAGCATTTCCTAAATGTATAAATATACCAATAGCCTACCAAAGAACATTACCAGTGAAATTAACCCCTTAAAACAGTCTTTCTGGCACTCCCGAGACATTTAAACCCAGGAGCTTCCGGGGGCTTCGCTCCCTGGACCCCCACCGGGGCTTTGCCCCTGGACCCCACCCGTCATGGGCTCGCGCTTCGCGTGCACATTTTCCACATTTGCGATGGTTCACCTCATCTCCCCCCCCCCCCCCCCAAGTTGGAAAGAAATATACGCCCCTGTAAATGGCTGCCTGAAGTTTTTCAGACCCCTGCCCGAATTCTGGTCTTGTGAAAATTTGGGTGGGGGGTGGCAGTCTTCCCCCTGCCTCGCCTCGAACTCCTACGTGTGCAGAGGACCATGTGGTTTAAAAATATCTGGTCGGATAGTTGTGGTGGGGAGGTGCCCGTGGAGTGCTTCTGGTTCATTACCTAATAAGTTAGTTCCCAACCAAGCTCATAAGCTCGTCAATTTATACGTCTTCGAATGAATGAATTTATCTCATAGCAAGTTGTGTGTCGACGGAGGCACTGTCCTGGAGGCGGAATGGACATGTACTTTCTGTTTGAATTGAAGGACGGGCTAAAAATAATAATATTAGTCTCTTTGGTGATTTTTAAGAGCCTGTAGATAATGCAAATCGTTGATGGGGTGTCTGGCCGCCGTTGTAAGTATCCATTTCAACTCTCATAAAATTGAAAAAGTCACTGTATCCGGAAGAAAAACCGGCAAGCACCCGACGCCGGGGCATAGGCTTTCAGTCCCCAGCGGGGGCAAACCCACGACAGGTCTTGGATTATATATTATTAAATGAGGAAGGAATAGCTGCAATTTCAACCCTGTCGTGGGCATCAAGCGAAATAAAGGTATCAACACATTTAAAGGTTTTACTTCGTTTTGTAACGGATACTCATACTTAAATACGTCCGTTTTGCTTTCCTTCACTTCGTTTGCCCTTATCATTAAAAAATTTGCTATCGTTCCCATGCTTTCCGAAAAACGCTCCGCTAGCTGTGGCTGGAATACCCTGCCTCCACGAAATGGGCTATCTCCTCCAGGTTATATCTTCACACGGTGGCCTTCATGCAGCCATTTCGCTTTCATTCACATTGCTTCAGTGTTTTGTATTATATCTGCTTAAAAATGTGCCAACAGTTCTTGTAGGTCGAGAACATGACCCGTTATAACCTAAAATTTTAACCTTGATACCTCGATATGTTTACTGCCTTGTAAGAAGCTTAGTTAAACCATGGAGGTAAATCAAACCACCTACGTGGAGAGCAGATTAATAGTTCATATATCCTTGATATTACTGTAAATGTCTTGAAGCAGTCTGTATGTGTGCAACTTAACAAAACGGTATATATCTCACCACTTTATTACGTAATCAAACAGGTGCGCCCTGACTCTTTTTGCAATTTCTTTTCGCGTGCATATCTGCTCTGCGTGTATACCTTTACATTGTTCAACCCGTTTCGTTTGTCTAAAGATTCCGTTTGTGTCCAATGTTTCCGTTTGTGTCTAAAGATTCCGTTTGTGTCTAATAATTCCGTTTGTATCTAATGACTCCGTTTGTGTCTAATGATTCCGTTTGCGTGTGATGTTTCCGTTTGTCTTATGACTTCGTTTGTGTCTAATGATTCCGTTTGTGTCTAATTATTCTGTTTGTGTCTTATGATTCCGTTTGTGTCTAATGATTCTGTTGTCTTATGATTCCGTTTGTGTCTAATGTTTCCGTTTGTGTCTAATGATTGATAATTCCGTTTGTGTCTAATGATTCCGTTTATGTCTAACGTGTCTACTGTGTCCGTTTGTGTCTATTGTTTTCATTAGTCCACCGTTTCGTTTGTAAAATAAGGTATGCACGCAATGTCGATAATATTTGTACGATCGGCGTTCCATATTGACTGTCTTTGAATTGGAAAACAGCACCAAGAAATGGAATAATCAAACTTATAGCAGGAATATCACAGTGTGTTGTAAAATGGCTCCTCTTCAGAGTAGCATGGTAGCAGAGTAGCATGGGTAACCAGAGTGGAAAATTTATCTGGCATTTCAAGTTTTAACGTAGGCCTAACTTTAGGGCCTAAGTGTTGTTACAGAACAAACAACAAACATTAGCCTACACACACAATAACGTTAGACTCAGTACATAACTCTAATGTAGAACTCCAGGTTTATGGGCTTGGCCTAGGCCTAGACGCATTCCTACATTAACGATGCTTGTGACCAAGACCGAAAGTTAATAAATGAGTGGACAATTCTGGTAAATATTTTCTGGCAGAGTTGTTGACTCGAGTCAACGACTTGCGACTCGAGTCGACTCGAGTCCCGTTTTTTTTTTTGACTTGTGACTTGACTTTGACTTGAAGGAAACTTGACTTGCGACTTGACTTGACTTGAGGAGTTTGAAAAATAAGTGACTCGTGACTTGACTTGACTTGCAGAGAAATGACTTGTGACTTGACTTGATTTGAACATATTTGACTCGTCGACATTGGAAATCATCATATTTTTAAGCTTTATTCATACTCTCATGTAATATATTTCCGCTGTTTACCCTCGAAATAAATTGAAGATTCGCATCCTTTAAAAAACATCGTAGTAGGCTATATCGATAGCGCACATAAACTTTGCATGTTCACGTATTATATGTTCACAGAAAAATGCAACGCACGTTGCCACGTGCATCATAGGCCAATCTCGTATTTACCGAATTTACCCGTATTCGGTTTCCTGAATAAATGTGTGTGTTCTACAATCTTATAAATTTGTGGCTCAAAAAGCCTCAGGAAAAATTATAGCCTCTCTTCCAAATTTTTGCGAACGACTATTTACATCAAGATTAAAACTGATTGTGAAGTCTCCTAGATAGGGTAGCTATCGCCCAATCGTTTCGCTGGCTGACTTCATGATGTATATGATAGTATGATAGCCAAACGCGCACACACTAGTATCATCATGCCGTCGCCTGTACCGAAAGTTGTGTCATTTTGTTATAAAAATTATGAAAGTTCACCGTCGAAAAGAAGTGCCCAGTGTACAGTATGTGGAACCAAAGTAGTCGACTGGCCCTGCTACAACTTCGAATTTTGTCAGACATCTGAAAACTCATGACTTGTATACAGGGGCGTAGATTTCTTTTCAACTTTGGGGGGGATGGGGTGTACTAGCGCAAATGTGGAAAATGTGCACGGCGAGCGCGAAGCGCCAGCCCATGACGGGTGGGGTCCAGGGGCCCGCCTTAGGGCCCCTGGTGGGGTCCAGGGGCAAAGCCCCGGTGGGGTTCCAGGGGGCGAAGCCCCCGGAAACTCCTGGGTTTTAATGTCTCAGAAGTGCCAGGAAGACTGTTTTAAGGAGTTAATTTTAGTGGTAATGTTCTTTGGTAGGCTATTGGTATCTTTATACATTAAGGAAATGCTATTTTGAGCACAAAACTCGTTGATAAGCGACAATCAAAACTTGTACAAGAGCAGCAATGTCCTACTATCCTTAAAAAGGCAGGGATCAACATATAGGGTCATCCCAGACAACTGGATTTTGAATTCAGAGATCATTACAAGACCTGCAAGTTGGCTTGAGATCAGTGGCGTCGCCAGGTTTTTAGTGATTGGGGGCACCATAGATGATGTCGTAATAATACCTCAGTTCCTCCAAGTCTGTGTAAATTACACCATTATTTTTCATGCGTTCCTGCATTTGCATGCGGCAGTTTTGATCTTTCGTTTGTCACCACATAAAGGTGTCGTCCTGGGGAAGGGGTTCCCCTCCCCTTTAAGAATTTTTTTAGGCTATTAATTTAAGGTCTGTCGGATGCAAAATGGTGCTATCTTTGAGATGTTTTTGGAACTGATCATATATGGCCGGAAAATGTCCATAATTTAGTGAATGCTAATTTTTGGTAATGTAAAAGAGGAGAATATGTTGTCTTGTCAACAAATCTCCTGAAGTCCCTTCCCTTCTGTCTATTTTACTGCCTTTCAGGAAAGTTTTTACACAAAAATATGTGCGTGGAGTCCTCAGAAACATTCTTGAGTTACTACGAAATATGTCTATTCCTTCATTGTGTATTATGAAAGGGCATTTAAGGCTAGCAGATACCTGAATAGGACCTCCTGGAAGCTCTGCATTAATCATATTAATTGGGGCGGGGGAGGGGGGCAATGAAATAATGCGTATACTATCTGACATCCAAATGATAATATAGAGTACGACGCCGAGCACTTCACAACTATCATATTTTTACCACTTTTGAACTAAAATCCGGACGAACAGCTGCCAGCAATGGAAAATGAGAGGGAGGGAGAGTTTAGGTGCAGGAAGGTGACATTAGACCTCCCTGATAGATGAAGCAAAAGGGGTAAAGGAAGACTAAGAACGTTACAGAGTGCTGTTTTCGTCCTAAGTGTATTAACAATCACCAACTATACCGAATATGACTCGGCGCGAACTGGCGAAGCTCTGGTAAAAATTTTTGAAAAATGTATAGGGCCTAACGGCAGATACGTACTTTCAACCTTCTGCATCATGCTACATATTAGAATGAAAGATCCCATATTGATGCGAGGTCTCCACAGATGTTTGGAGATATATCTCTGTTCTTCGGAAAGTAAAGTGTCGTGATCAGAACAGTTTCGTGTATTATTGCCTTAATAATGGTCATGACATGGAGTGGTAAACAGTGACGAATAATATTTCCATTACCTGATAACAAAACCTGCATTCAGACTCTACATCGAGACACTTTCAATTACCCAACAAACGTACATGCCACTGCCATAAGCCAGTCTTTTACCTATTAATTCGTAAACTTTCAACTTTTGGCTGATGTGCTTCTCCGAAAGTTGCTATCGGAAGATATTGATAATATGAGTGACACTGACGTAAGGTTGGAAGCGCGCGGAGCGCACGAAAATTTTGATAGATTGCCAACGATTTGCTAAACTTCTGATAGTTTGAGAAACATTTGTGATGGAAAGTGAAGCGAGATTGAAAAATTTCTTACGAAAATGAAGAATAAAATAAATTTTTCATCATACACGTATCTGTAGACTGAACATTGGGGGATGATTACATGGGCCATCCCCCCTAGTCAAATGTTGGGGGGATATATCCCCCCATCCCCCCGGGATTTACGCCCATGCTTGTATAATCATTAATATAGGACTTTATAGTAGTTGTTGTGGGCATGAGGCACAGTGAGACACAACAAAACAGTTCCATCACAAATTGTGGAAAGACCTGGCAAATCAATTCATGTTTTGCATATAGCACACATACAAGTTAGCTGATGACTAATACATGTTCTCAAAACAGTACAGTATACTGTCTCACTGTGCCCCACCTCCCCCCTGAGCTACACATGTGTGCAGTATTTACAGATGAATGTTTCTCAAATCTTTTGATTGGATTTCATTCAACCTGAAAGCAAGGGTATAGAATCCATAATCCATGCAGTTACATCATAAAAGACCTTACGCATTCTTATGCCTTTAGCCGCACTCACAGGTTAAACACTACTGTGTACAAATGTACATAGTCCCTGTTTTGTTTGTCCATCAAGCGTAGATTTGAAGAATGCTTCCCATTAGTTGCTAAGCAAAATCCTGAGGTCAATCAACTGAATGCATAAAGTAATCTTGTGGTACCAATGATAGTGCATGTGGCAGACAGGAGTTTCTTCCCATGTGCGCACCTTTCTAGGAAAAGTAGACTGTTGCTTCACGTTGCTATCCTTGGTAACACTTCAACCGGGGATTGGGCTGCTGTACTTCAATGTCAAGACTGTCATTCATCATGTGTGGCGCTAGCTAGTGGAAGTTATCTTGCATCATTATAAATTCATGCAATTTCACATAACATGACTTGTGAAGGACTTGGGAAGAAATGACTTGTGACTTGACTTGACTTGAAGAAATTTGACTTGTGACTTGACTTGACTTGCAAGAAAGTGAAGTGACTTGTGACTCGACTTGACTTGACCGAAAAAATGACTTGTGACTTGACTTGACTTGGCAATGAATGACTTGAGACTTGACATTTGTTTTGAAGAAAAATGACTTGTCAACAACTCTGTTTTCTGGAAACAAATTGATTTCGGTTAGCTGCTGTGCTGTGTGAGTGTGTCCTGGCTATACCTCCCAAAGTCCTAGCCTAACTGCCACAGTACAAGCTAGCCTAACTATAGTACAGTATGTGTGTTAGAGGTAGGCCTACTGTAATAGCTATGGCCTAGGCTAGGGCTAATCAAAGCAGTTATTGCCTGTCAAATGTTGGTACCCATCATCTGACTAAGTTTGTAGTATTTACAGAGAGATTTCTGTGACCAGCTGTGCATAGGCCTAGGTTTATACTTATAGCCTAGGCCTAGGCTAGCCCTTGAACAGGGCTGTGCATTACGTTACATGGCCTAGGCACATACCACTCCACATCAAAGCCCTTGCGCTGCTATTACTAACACTAATAATCGGCTCAGTAGCCGACCCACGCCAGGGTAGTCATCCCTCACATTAACAAATATTTGTTTTCTCACAAACTTTACACAGAGGACGTACCTCTGGCACCGCATCCTCCTTTCTCCATAAGCTGTTTACCCAAATACGACAAAAAATTGATGTATTTTAACTCGAAAAACTGAACTAACACTAAGTGAATACGCCATATTTGTAAGCTTGCCAGTGAGTGCATTGTACGCAGTGTTTCCACTAATTTCGAAAATTCCCGAATTTTGGGAAATTGTGACGTTTCAATAATTTCGGAAAACAGTTTAAAAAATTTTGGATAATAATGAACAACGGATACATATATAATCTTAACATTAATTCGGTCTTGCAATCACTGGACCAGTCAATTTCGGGGACTGGTCACTGGATTCCAGGAAATATATTTGCCTTATTCGGGAATTCATGTGGAAACATTGACTGTACGTGGGTTCATTCAAACAGAGGGGTCGTGAATCAGAATGGAAGTGTCATTTTGCTGGATTTCAGCCTTAGACGGTCCATAAAAGCCGATTTATTGGTAACTTTACGATTGAAAAACACTTGTGCATCATTTTGTGATAATATAAGTTTGATGTGCATAATATTCACAAGTTTAGAAAACATTTCGTTGTGAAAGTTTAATGAGCCGATTATTAGTGCTAGTAGCTCAAGGGCTGTGATGTGCAGTGGAATGTGCCTAGGCCATGTAACGTAATGCACAGCCCTGTTCAAGGCTAGGCCTAGGCTAGACCTAGGCTAATGTTACTTAGGGCCTTGCCAAGTATTGAGCATAGCCTATACTGTAACGTTAGGCCTAATCTACATTTACATTATAGCCTCGGCTAGGCCTGATGGCACTGAAATTGGTCAGGCAATACAAAAATGGTATGGAAATTTGAAAAATTGGATTGAAAAACAGTGATTTGTAGCAGTGAAACCCATATAGCCTAGTGAACAAGTCTGACTTTGTTACTATAAAATTAAAAAGTAGCTGAGTGGAAGTGTGTTTGGCATGGAGCATACCATTGACCCTGAATCATGGATGAGCCTGTGCTAATTCATACAGAACTGGTCTTAACACACTTTCATGATATAACATATGGGCTAGCCTAACATGGGCTTCACTATACAACAGTTGGGGCTAGGGTAAGCTGTTTCTTATCAAGCATTTTGATGTTTGTCAATCATAAATTTGAAAGATGCCACATAGGTAAGTGCTTGGATAGTTCGTGATGCGGCTCGTAGGCAATGATGAGTGTAATTATTTGTAATTAGTAGCTTTTTGGGATACTTTTTTCAAAGGGGGTTCATTTTATGAATATGTAATATGCAGAATTGCTTCCTTTACAGATTTAGTGATGTCTTTTGTGTATGTCATGAAGACACTTGAGCATACTATCATTTTCTTTTTGATTAAGTAGTCTGGCACTATGTTGCCGGAAGATTACAGCATCGCTTCTTCGCTTCCATCAAAAATAAAAAATTTTGGTGTAAAATACTGATTTTTTGTCTTTAGAATAAGAAAAACTGTTTTTCAAAGTAGGCAGCTCTGCTGAAAACCTTGTTAACACGATATTTCAAGGTAGGAAGCTTGAATAAATTTCATACTTTTTATGTAGATGCCTTATAGTAAGAGGAAGAATTGTATTATATGTGGTGGAAGTCAAAGGTCATTTGGGGTCACTGGGGGTCAAACTCTGAAAATCTTGTTAACACGATATCTCCAGGTAGGAAGCTTGGATAGATTTCATACGTAGTATGTGGATGCGTTATGGTAAGAAGATGAATCCTATTATTTTTGGTGGAGGTCAAGGCCATTTGGGGTCACTGGGGGTCAAACATTGAAAGCGTTGTTAACACGATATCTCAAGGCAGGAAGCTTTGATAGATTTCATACTTAGTATATAGATGCGTTATGTAGTGAGAAGATGGACCCTATTGTTTTTGGTGGGAGGTCAAAGGTCATCTGGGGTCACCAGAGGTCAAAAAGCAAAATTTCCCAAGAATTCCCAAGAATATAACATGGGTTCACCAGAGGTCAAAGAGCAAAATTTCCCAAGGATTCCCAAGATCTTCATCTGGGATCACCAGAGGTCAAAACACAAATTTCCCAACAATTCCCAAGATTAAATTGGAACACAAAACTGATTTTTTCCAACATTTTAAGATTGCAGTTGACCAGTGACTGAAAGATATGGGAAATCATGCCATTATTTGGAATAAAACATACATCATCGAAACCTCACTGCATTTTTGCATTCTGGTTTATCGTTTTCGTTGTTTTAAAAATGACGTCATCGTGTCCTTGCTCTCAGAGGTCTTTCAGCTGTAAACGTTGAGCGCGCCAGTGACTGATACCTGTTTAATTCTTCTCTATTATCTCATTCCTTGTTTGTAATTTCAAGTCTTTTTGCATTAAATAACAGCTAGCCTTACAAAGTATGCTTCAATTATTCACAAAATTTGACTCATTTTAGTGTGGATTCGTCGAAGACAGGCAGGTATAATTCTTGAACCATTGTTGCCGAAGCCAGGAATGGCGTTGTAGTGGAACATTCCATTTACGCACAAAGGTGAGCTGGAACTGCATACTTAGCGTAATGCGGGACTTATTGCATGAAGTGGTTAGACCTAGGCCTATGTATGTATTTTTCTTAAAGTAAAGTTTGTCTCAATCATATCTAAGAACTTGAATAGGGTCTAGGATGTTGGCAATATTTAAAGTAGGCCCAGGGAATAGGGTTTAGGCTTATGCCGAAATGAAGTGTGTTTTCTAATTAAAAAAGTGTAGAAAACAAACGTGTGTAAACTTCTCTTTTTCCCTAGCCTAGGCTAGTCTTGCATGTGGTCTGCTTGCAAAATAATTTTGGGGACAGTAATGGGATGTGTCTAATGTTCGGGGAGGAGGTAGCGTGCAGTTATGGACATATGTCCATGGTATCAAAAGACCTTGCATGTGGTAACAGTATATATAAGCATAAACACGCCCACGGGGAAAGAAGTCCCTTATTCATAGGTATAGGAAGCGGGGCCGGGGTAAAGCTCCCAGTCAAAATTTGAAGGCCCCGTGATTCAAGGACGAAAACCCCTTCTATGTTCCCGCTGTGAAAAATATCAAAAGATTGTTTTTAAAGGCAGTAGGCATGCAGTCGCCCCAAAATTGCTTTTCAAAAATCAGCAAACCCTTGCAAATCTTAACTTTTGAAGAAAAAAATTACCGAAGAGGGGAACACCCTGCCCATAGCCCCCCTGGATGTCAATTCAAAACATTCAGCCCCCGCCCAGTCGAAAACAGCCCTCTACACCAGTGAACATATTGAAGGAATGAGCATGGCCCACTTCATCGAAGTTTACCTAATGTTTGATCAAACATCCCTAATATAACCCCTAACACTAATTCTAGCCGAGAATTGACAATAAAGTTGACATTCCATTAATTACATTACTTAAAAGGTGATATCTGCTTTTCATTTTCTATTTCCAGAATTCATGGATGAAAATTTGTACAATTTGCGTAAGCGACGGATTGTGGATTACGACAAGCTAGCATCAGGTGAAAACGCTACCCCATCCAAACGCCAGAAAAGCGGTCATGTGACTTGGTCAACAACAAAGTTGTTTCATCTCGAGGTAATTGATGAAAAGACTGAGTCAGATGTTGCGAGGCTGAAGGTACATTACGTAGGTTGGTCACACAAATTCGATGAGTGGAGGCTTGCCTCTGACATTGTCACTATACCAGAAATTTATATGAAGCACACAGAAGAAAAAGAAAAACTTTTTAAACAGCAACTGCAACAAGAGATTAAAGAACAGTTGAATGGAAATCGCAAAACAGACAGTCTAGTAAAGCTTAAAATACCCATTGTCCCAGGAACATTTGAAGAAATCTTTTCTCATGCAAAGGTAGATTCCAGTTGTAAGCGCCACCTCGCATTTAGCAAGCGCCAGTACATCCAATTATTAGGAGAAAGCTGGAATTACAGATTTCTTAATGAGTTTGGTGACTTTGCATTTGTGGTACCAGGCTCAGAATTATTTTGCATATTAGAAAAGAAGCCCTCTCAAAGAGTACCCTGATACCGGAAAGGTACTATATACACACAGAGGCTACTATTTCGTATTTCAGTTTGTCAGAAGGTCGGGAAATAAGCATGATTGGCTAACCTTTTCAAAGCAATAGAACTAGAAATGGCGTCCTCAGCAGTTCTATTTCTTGTAATTGTTATGTGTTTACCATCACTTTCATTACGTACTCCTGGGACAAGTAATCCATACTTCAATACGGTAGAGTTGCCTATTAATAATTACTTGCTTTATGAGATGGGGGTTCCTAACGGAAACTACAATAATGATGACCATGTGCATTCTGTTGTTACAAAATTGCTAACAAGACATAAAATTCATATTATATATCCATATATCCATATTCCCCCTCTGTTAGCAACCGTAAAAGAAAAGATCAAATACATGAAAAGGGTTATAACAATAAGTCGAAGTGATGCTAAGTCTAAAAGACAGAGAGAAAAATGGAAAAAACAAGAATATGTCACAAGATTTTCTTACAAGACAGACAGTCCGACAAAGAGGAAATTGGAAGAAACCATACACGAGGAGAGGAAACGACGCAAGGTGGTAGAAGAGAAATTCGCAAAAGCTAAAACAGGATTGATAGAGGTTACTAGAGAGAAAGAGGACCTTGAGAAAAAAATGAAGAAAAATTTGCTTACACAAGATACTAGACGTAGTGCGAGAAAGAAAGTTGATGAGTTCAGTCCAACTCACTTTCGGAGAAAACAGAGGGAACGATTATCACGTATAAAAGATTCTGTTTCGGGATTGTAGGATGATTTTTACAAACCGCTAAGCTTAAATGTGGAAGCCAGGAATGGTCATGTGGTTGAGATAATGATTAAAAAAGAGAAGGATGTTGTTGGTATGCCCAATCAGGATACAATGGTGGACAACATAATATTTGTACGAGATTCTGAAAACATTTCAAGAAGAGGATACCATGAGTTGGCTCAAAGGATACCAAATCTCCCTAGAGAGCATTGTATCGTAGCTAGGAAAAAAGAGAAAAACGGATTGTTCACGATACATGAGGTTGAATCTAACTATGTAGGGGTTTGGTAATCATTGGAGCTTAGATTAAAGGAGCAATTGAGAATTTTTTCAGAAGGTCAAGTTCAGCTATTAAAAGCAAGTAATGCAAGATGGCCGGGTTAAAGTGAAGATTAGTGGGGATGGGACGAATGTTGGTAAACGCATGCATGTAACTATATTTACGTTTACAATTGTTGGTGAAGAGTGCTGTAAAGGTTTTGAAGGTAATTACCTTTAAGCCATTTTTTATCTTGGAGGGGACTTAAAATTCCTCAATGCTATTATGGGCATCCAAAGCTTCAACGCTAAATATTCTTGCCTCTGGTGTAAGTGTCTTAGTGAGTTACGTTTTGAAACAACTAAAAATTGGTCAATGTTTGACACGACACAGAGTGCAAGGACAGTTGAAGAAATAAGTATGTTTGCTCGAGCTAAGAAGGGTGAGGTAGTTCAATATGGGTATACATCTGTCCCCCTGTTTTCTGTTATCCCTGTCCACAGAGTCGTACCCGATACCCTTCATTTATTTTTGAGAATTGCTGACCAACTTGTTAACCATCTTCTTGTTGAACTAAGGAATAGAGATAACTTAGCTAATACTTGCAAAAGTATTGACATTGAAAAGTGCAATAGTATGAAGACATTTGAGACGTTTGTCAATTCCCTGGGCATAGAATGGAAGTTTTGTGTTGAAAAGGGATCAAACATTATTACCTCAAGAGATTTTCAGGGCCCGGAACTTTGGAAAATTTTTAATAGTATAAAACTGACTGAAATCATACCTGGGCACCCAAAGCTTAATCATATAACGAAGCTGTGGGACGACTTCATAGGTTTAATTTCTAAGCTCAAACTTCAAATGGAAGGTAATGAGGTCCTTACATTCCAACAAGAAGCCGTGTCCTGGCTTGACTTATTTTGCAAAATTTATATGACTAAAAATGTGACTCCATACATGTATGTATTGGTTAAAGGAGCTGAGTAGCCGCCAAAGTAGAATAAATTCTTGGACCCGCCGACTTCGTTACGTCACATCCGGTTATGCTTCTTGGTTTATCGATTCGATCCGATACCGATACTTATCAAAGCCATGCATGCAGTGTGTCCGGTGTAACAGTACACTTGTTACTGTCGTTAACAGTACTAACTTAGGCTAGCGTTAGGGCGTAGGTCTACCACGAAAAACAAACTCATTGATCGAAAAAACAGTTTCAATACCTGCAAAATCCACAATGTTGTTCATGAACCGCCTGCAGATGATGCGCGAAATAGGCGTGTGCCTTGCCACTAGTAACGCTAATATACTACATACGCACGTACGTTGTGTGTTGTGTGTACTACATGCCACATGCCTGGGTAGATGCATCGATCAGAAACATTACAAGTGGAAACGATTCAAAATTACCGGTGCCAGAAGAAAAAGTAACGAACTAGAAATTCAAAAAACAAATTGTAAAATATCTTGCAAGTGTTAAATCAAATAACCCGAGAAAAAGTATAGGAATGTTATTGCAAAATTACTTTGCAAGATTATTTTAAACGAGAATATAAAGCGCATTAGGATTAATATTTTTAAAATTAGCCCCGCACAGAGGGTAATGATCTCGTTTGGTATGATGTATTTTTTTTGGAAGTATGCCACTACTCAGCTCCTTTAACCATATCCCAGAAGCCCTAAAGTTCCATGGCAATTGATCATTATTTAACCAGCAGGGCCTTGAAAAGCTTAATGACCGTGTAAGATCATGGTTTTTCAGATGCACTCATCACATTGGTGTTGCAGCCTTTAAGCGCATAATGGAAGAGCAGAACAGGATTAATTTCGTCCTTGAAAATTGCAGTCGAGATTCCATTAAAGTATAGTGTAGTAAATGTAAAGTTGCAGGTCACAATGCACGTAGTTGTCGAGAGTAAACAATTTTCAGGACAGTACAGTATTATCTTTAATAGTCATGGGGACAGGGGCTTTCAGAGGGGGAGCGACAAAGGATGTATTTCCCTGAATTACTATGCAAGGGGCATTGACAATAAGTCATTGTACCCTCTTTCATGTTAACTAGTGCTGCCAATGCTGAAGCTTATACCTGTACTAGTGGGAAAATGTACTAAACTTTTGGTATTCTCAACCAGAGATCTGTACTTACTCTCACTGTATTTCACTCACGTTATAACTGTGTATTGTTTATTCTTTTGTGAGTTAGTTTTACCATTTCACGTTTCCATGTTTTATGTAATTCACATTTCGCACATTTTCTGAAAAAATACAGCTCAATAAATTTGTGGAGAATATGCACCAATTTGCTTTTACTTAATTCTTCTGTTCACACTCATGCAATAGATCATAGTTTTTAATGCATTGAAATTTTCTATTTTTCCTAGAAGGTTTATCAACTATCAGGGAACGGGTTAAGAGTAAAACCAGAGCGACTTAAAAACAGGCATTTGCCAGTGTTGTCTAGTAGAACTTGCACTGGCAAATCGATTTGTCTAAAAAGCAATGCATTGTGTAATGAAAATTTCCCCCTGCTGAATAATCGTCTGGCCCACATTCCTCCCACAGGAGCTGCGTTCAAGCGTGGAAGAGAGATAAACCGCAAACTAGGTAATGCTGCACAGCAAAATGGTCAGTTTCCAAATGGTCGTTTCAAGCCTCTTTGTTCTGATATGAGTTGCACGTCCTTAATTATATTTGATGTACATAACGTCAGTAACAAATTATACAAAATTAACTTCGATGCTTTCTATGTCATTTTTACAGACTAAATTACACGTTTTCAGTATTACGAACTCAGAAATCTTCGTTTTGATTTAACTTGCAGCAATAGCAGTCGCCTACCAAATCCTTTATCGTGATGTAAGTTTTGCCTTTTCTGGTATCTCTGTAATAAAAATGTGCAAGGCAGTCTGTGTAAGCGGGGTAAGCACTGTAAACTAGTATGTCTGTGATGGACTTTGTTTTAAGAGCATCTGAAATTTGAATACAGATACATATATTAAAGGTCACGTGCATTGAATGCATATCTCGTCTGATAAGAAATGTCTGCAACAATTCTAATGCAGTATTGTAAACTGCACATGCAATTCCTCAATCTACTGTACACTTTGCGTGTTGGAAAAACTTCTTTACAGTTTCGCTGTAAATTACCTTCTACACTCAGTAAAGTTAGCATGGGATGAAAAAGATATATACCCCACTTTTAAAGATGCTGCTCTTTGACTTTCGCATTTTCGCACTATAATTTAACCTCAGTAGCTTGTCACAAACATACAAGCTGGCTTTGAGCTTTGTCTGAAAATGACATCGATAGCGCACTTGTTTATTTGAGGAGGAGTATAAAATCTGAACTTTCTCCAAGCTGATCTACTGAAAGACTAGCCTGCGCAAGGGCCGTTGACTTTGTCCAAAAGCTATGAGCCAAACGAAAATATCCGTCCACTCCGCAGCTATCTGACAACTCTATACAATTTCAGCAAAGACAAGCTGGACGGCTGTAGGTTACAGAAGCTACCAAGACATACGTTTTCCATCGCCAAAGTAATTGAACTATGGTTTAAGTTAATAGGGCATTGGGGCAAGGTTCAATTCGGAGATGTTTTACGATAAATGAGAAGTAAAAGAAGAAAAATAGAAAAAAGGAAGGCGAACAAAGAAAAGAGCTGAAACGTTAAAAGAAAAAAATGACCCGAGAAAACGTTTCAGCTATAGATTTCTGCAGGGGTTAGTGTTGTATTTTCGACTGTGTGATGGATTTATTTATTTCAATCACTCCCTCTCACAAATCATCTAAGAAATATCAAAAGTTTCGCAAATGCTTGCGATCTATCAAACTTTTCCCAAATCCTTTGCAATCTGTCAAAGCTTTTAGCCTCATTGTTGCGCTCAGAATAACAGCAGTGTTAATTCGTATTCACATTATTCATCGGTGAGGTCTGCAATTACGCCAATTGTTCGTGTACACAGACGTGGTCACAGAGGATCGCAACATGGTATGAATGTGAAGCAAAGGATTTCTTTTTGCCTTCCTCTTTTCATGAGAACACATACTTTGTATAAACATTGAAATCTTTAACGAATTACCAGGTAGCAGACTCACATTTCAATTGGTAGACAACAATTTTTGATAGTGTCTCGGTGCAGAGTCTGCGTCATGGTCGGCGTTTTATATCTTATGGCCATAATAAGGGCGATAACACGGTTAAAACAGTATGGCCAAACAAGTTTCCGAACATTAGAGGCACTTTGCCAAACTCTGTAGGGACCGCGCATCAAGAAGAGATCACAGAGCAATCTAACAGCACGAGAAGCCTATGGTAACACTTGTCAGATTTTGTCACATGATGTGAAATATTGGAAGTTTGTTCTTGTTCATTTTTCAACGTATTTTCATCTCGCGCTGCCCGGACACCCATTATTGGAAGATGGTGAAAGTTATGTTATTACATGTACTTTCTTCTAAATCATCGACCTTTAGTACTTCCTACTCTCTTCTTGCTCACTCCCCGTTGCAGTCTGATCACTTTAATATTGCCATTTTGTAATTACCCTTGAGCTTCCCTATGCCGGTCTCATTGTACCAGCCTTCGAGGTGGGTGTTCCATGCCACAGCCAAGGTATCACTAAATAATAACACGATCTAAACATTTTCAATTCAAAATTTTTCCAAAGACAACACCATTTTGCAACTAAGCTACCTTTACGTAAACAAAATTTCAAGGGGGGTTTCACTCCTCCTCACCTTATACCCAACAAGGTACTAAGTTTTTGTAGAAAAGCTAGTTTTTCGCTTCTGCCGTACGTGGTAGGAAATATGTGATGCCAGCTGGGCAAATTGAACAGACGTACCTTGCGTATTTCCTTATAATTCTGATACTGCTATACTTGTAAAATATTTTCTAAAGTTGTTTGCTAAACCATAAGCATGAAACAGTTTTACACAAGGACTATATCCAAACATTGCAACAGTATCAAATTTCAAGGACAAACAAGAAAACAAGAAAACAAGAATCAACAAACGGAATCTGGGTCAATGTGCCTACGTCATTTTGGCATCATATTCTGTGACCTTGAGGGAACCTAAAGTTTTTATGACAAAATTAACCAATCTTTTAAAAGGGATATTAAACATATCAACGTAGAAGGGATGAGGTCTCCCTGAGAACCTCTCTACCTTGCAATGGGATATCTTTTTTCCTCGGAGATTTCACATCTGTACACTTCACGGGAATACTTTGCAGTCTTTCTCCGTTACAATTTTAAATCTCACTGGTGCCATTGAAGTTTCTTTCAATTGCTCTTTGCATTATTTAATTCATCATGCATCTCATTCTGTATTTTTCAATTAGTGGCGCCACAGGAATTTTAATTTTGGCGGGGGAGAAAGGAAACGGAAATTTGGGGTGGAGCAAAATATGTGTCTGTCTATTGCTCCTGTAAAATGGTGTACCTTTGTTCAGGAGTGGACGGAAAGGGGTGAAGGAAAGGCCTTGACGGGAGGGGATGCAAATGTCCCATGTCTTCCCTTGGCCGTTTTCGTGTGGAATTTTTGGTTTCTTAACATGTAACTTTATGCGTTTCAGATTTTGATTCACCGCTTCTTGCTTCGCCACCTTCTCCGTCCTTTTTCTGTGTCATGTTTTTAATTTCCCTGTAAACATGGGAAGTTACCCTCTTCCTCGCCACAAAAGTAGACACGCTGGGAAGCAAGAGGATGGATTTTGCCATCTTCCCCTATAATATAAATCACCTGACCAGACTAACACCTTCCTGATCTGAAAGAGCATACAAACGGGGGCAAAATGCAAGCGGAGTATCGGTAACATATTAAATGCTGTCCCAGATAAAACAAAAAAAATAGTGCTCGCATTACACGGCTGTGTTATTTATACCACATTTAATGAGAGTAAACTCGGGGCTTAAAGATTTTCCTCCCTCACCCTTACCCCGCCCACGCCCCGCCCGTCCCGAGAAAGTTAGAAACATCCCAAAAGCATTAACTTTAAAACGTCACAAGTAATTTCTTAATCCTTCGAGACAAACTAAAAGAAGTTCTGTTTGAAAATATTTAGTGGAATGTGACGTCACTTTTTTCTATAACTGCATAATTCCAATTTTCTCCACCAGTTCGTTCATCGTTTCAGGTGCCATCACTATATATCATCGTCAATGTATCTTCTTGCCACTATAATGTACACGTACATTGGTTGTGTGTCATTTTAAGCTTCGAGAAGTTTCTCTCCTTGGGATGTTTCTACTACAGTAACCTCTGAAACCCCATCCAACATTCCCGTTGTTAATAGTAGCTGCCATCGGGATTGTACTGAACACGGTAACATTGGTAAGGGAGCCAAGTAGAACGTGCTCTCCAACCCGTCCATAGTAGTCACATAACATTTTTTTCTGTCACAATCACACACAAGTGCCTGGATGTGAAGGTAATTTAGCTGATCATTAAATACATACACATCTCTGCTATTTAACGCCCACCAAGATGTGGTTGTTGATAGGATCAGTAGCTACCACCCTACATAAAGTACTGAGGTACAGGCCAGCTGTTGTTGGCGTCTCCGTTTCAGTCTTCTGTAATTAAGTCATAAAAGTACACTGTTTGTGTTTTATATGTAGCTACCAGAAGTTTGTCTCCCTTACATGTTTCTACTGCAGTAACAACCTCTGCATCTCCATCCAACTTTCTCGTTGTTAATACCTGGCTACCATCGTGGTTGTAATGAACAAGGTAACATTGCTTAGGGTACTGAACATAATTATTCCACATCACTTACACGAATCCATTCTTGTCACTGCATACACTGATGGGTACAAAGATGATTCCCTCTACATTTGGTTTCATGAAATCACCCACCAGCTTACTCTCCAATCCGTCCGTAATAGTTACATAACATTTATCCCCGTCATAATCACACACAAGTAGATGACCGTCACTGACAGCCATACAGGGATGTGCCTATTTGATTTTGAGTGCCAGGTGTTTCGGAACCGCCGTCCTGGGGGAGGGGTATAAGGGGAGGGGTGTCCCCTCCCCTTTCAAAAATTTTGCTTTTTTAGACCCCTCTAGATGCAAAATGGTGCAAATTTAGACTGTATCATCATACAATTGAAAAGTTCAAAATTGAAGAAATTTTAATCATTTTTGGGCGCCTACAATAATTCATTACAGGATCTGAACTGCTCCAAATAACAATTATTTATGTCAAGTATTCTTAGAAAAAACATTTAACATACCTAAGGCTTCAGTCTCCTGTTTTTCTGCTGAGCCCAATGCTCAACTGCCTTATTGAAAGGAAATAATGTTACTTTAGGCCCTTCTATAACAATCCTCATTAAGGCATCCGGGCTTTCCTCAGTCAGTCTGTCTCTTAGTGTGGTCTTAATTATTTTCATCTGACTAAAATCTCTTTCACACTCAGTCAGCGGTACTAGGTGCCAACACTAATGAAACTGCTGCGATAAAACCCATAACTGGGCAAACAGTTTTCAGTGTGTCATTGGTTGCCAACTCATGAATTACATCTTTGCACTTGACACTTGTTTTCGACATGTGATCATTGAGATATTGCTTAAAGTCTGACCATTCCTGTCTAGCCTCTAAAGTGGAATAACTGCCAAACCCTTGTACTAAAGCTTCAACCTTGTCATTTCCATAGTCAGGTGACTCCATACTTAATTTTGTAGGGTCACAAATACTGAAGGCTGAAAGGACATCACTGTCAGTAAACCTGTCCCTGATATTTGAGATCAGGGTCTCGAAGTAAGGGAACTTTATTTCCTTGTCAAACTTATCTTGCTGCTTCCTTGCTACCCACTTGCCGTAAGCCTGTCTGAAATTTTACTGAGACACCTGTTGTTGTTTCGACATCTGAAATATATTTTTGGATGTCCTGCCAGCATTCACCTTCCTCCTGCCTTCGGGTCTGAAGTTTGTTAATTGTGGTCTGAACCATATCATTGACAAGGGCAAAATCCACTGTGCTTGTCTGAAGGTTTTGGAGAGACGATAAACAGTTGGAAGTATATCACACATCATTAAGAGGGTGGCAATAAACTGTTACTGTGTGATCATACTGCACAGCCCTGTAGCAGTGGCATCACCTCGCTCCTCAGACTCGTGCCCCAGACTAATGATAACACTAGGCGAAACCTCCTTCAGCCGCAAAGTGGCATTGCCCAGACTTAGCCACCGTGTTGTTGAAGATTCAATCATCTTCTTCGAATCTACCCCAAGCAACTTCTGCACAGACTCTAATCCAGCAGAACGCACAGCACTGTTCGGGTAAAAGTCAAATAACTGTCTTATGAGGTCTTTGAATTTCTTCACGTACTTAACCTTGTCCCCAACTTGTGAAGCGGCCAGGTTCAGTTTGTTTTACTGCCCCATTTAATCTGCCAGTAATTACAGCTGCTCCATCAGTCCCCCAAACCTCTCAGTCGAGCAAAGTCTAGTTCATTTTGTTCAATGTAGCTGATAACATGGTTTACAATGTTTTTAACATTCAAACTAATTAACATGTCATCTTGTTCCTTCATTTTAAGGCATTCTATTATTTTCATGTATCTCACATGCACTAAACCTTTGTTGTCGAGAAATCTGGACCTTATTACCATCTGCTCTTTGACAATCAGTAGTTTCATCAAACATGAAAGAAAAGTGACTGCTATCTTTAAGTTGATTCACTACATCACTGACATGCATTATAACATTTCCTGGATTGACTTTCGACTGGTGTATGTTGCCTTCGACCCAACTTTTATAGAGCTCTTCAGATTCATACCTAAGAAATCCAAGAAGTCTAAAAGTGGTTCAGTTGTGGTTGTATGTGGGATTCGTTGTTTGCATAGGAGATACAAGGTCGCAAAAACCTGTGACATGTGACTCAATGACACCTCTGGAACATCATACACTTTGGCATTTTGCTTTGCCTCTAAATCGCGTTTGAGAGCATCCTTTTGGGCAACAGAGCTTTCATGATCGTATACACTTTCCTTGCGCAGACGTGAACATGGGGTTTTATTCCAGGTATCGCGATCGTATGGTATCATGTCACACTTTTGACACAGTTTGCAGAACATGCCCAAACCATCGACATAGCTCAACCATGGTCTACCAGTGATCCATGAATCTTTGAACTTTTTTGCCCGTTTCTCAGTCAAAACACTAGTCCCACTCTCAGTGACTGCACCACGTTTTATCCCACTTGCTGACACAATAGACTTGCTTGAAGCACAAGTAGCAGTCGTAGGTTTAGCTCCAGGCCTACTCTGGCCATCTTCATCCTCATTTACTTGGCCGTGGACAGGAATGCTAGTGCTGCTATTATCTGGCTCTACATTGCTGGAGCTTGTTGATGGTTCGTTTGCATCATTTGTATCAGCAGTGCACAAAACTGGCTTGAAATACTTGAATAAAGACATCCTTGGTCTAATAGTTCTATCCTATTTACTGTTTATTTCCAGTTACTAACGCATTGTTTTGACATGGACGCTCTCGCTGTATTCGCAGAACACACAGTATTATGTAGAGTCACATAAGCGCGGGTTTACAGCAATAATATGATACTTGTTCACCGCAAACGTACGTACACATACTTTACTGTATGAGTCACGGGAATTAGGGAATCATCTTCAAAACATTCAGCAAAATGCACTTGCACTGAACAACCACAAGTTCTATATACCCTGTACTGCAGCCGAACCCACGTGCAGTATACTGAAACTTGGACCAACTGAGAGATCGCAGTTCAGTTTCCATCGACTAATTCGATTCATTTTGAAAACCTTTTGATTTTACTCTCATTCAGTCTCATTAAACTTTCTTTAAATAAAGAAACTACCCAGCTAAATGACACTTTCTCAGAACCCATGCGCAAGCCTTATATTAAGCACATTCAAACAACGAAGCTTTAGCGGGAGCTAAAAACAGAATATTGCCGACTCCCGGGTGTCTTATTTTTGAGCGGACTGGGAGGAAACATAACGAACCGCGATTTTAAAAGTCCACGGCGCCCGCTTAATGTAAGCCTTGCCCATACTTTACAAAGAACAGATTGTCACTGTTTCGATGAACAAGGAATGTCTATAGCACACGAAATCTAGATAACTTCCTTAAAGATAAGTTAAGAATATGATATTCACAAATATCTTTGCGCGTACCTTCAATCAGGCCATTAAAGGTCTTTGATCATGTGACCAAAGCAGTTGTTTTACTCAGTAATGTTAGGTTAAGATCACTTGATGGAAAATCCGTTAGAATTATTTGAATATCTTTTATCGTTCTCAAGATATACTTCTTCAAAGTTTAACCATTTCTGAAATTGCTCATTAGCTATGCAAAACTTATGATGTGGAGAGTTGCACAGTGTTCTTTTGTTACTCCTTTATAAATTATCTGTTCATTACTTACTAGCTAGTTTCTATTTTCATGATGGATGTAAACATTTCAAAGAGGTAAATAGCAACTTCCAGAATAAACCCCGCAGGGCATCCCAACGTTATATCTGTCCTTGAAATTAAGGCTGAACAACAGCAAAGAATAACATTACACATGTTGCATGAGTCCCTCACTGCACGACACAAATTTGCACAAGTAACTCAAGCTTATTCATGATGTAAGTGTTAAACCACAATTATCTTGTAACATGGTCAATATTTGTGTATGTTGATGAGTATCGGGGCTTTTTTCAACGTTTTTAATGTTTTTACATCAAATGAGCAAGTATCACAATCATTTTCATCTACAAAGACCTTTTACCACGTCATCTATACCGGAAACAGGTCTAAATGGGTGGGAGCCTTTAAGCTCGAAGTAAAGTTCGTAACATTTGAAAACACTAATTAATGTGAACGTCGTCCATGTCGATGGCATTGCCATTAACACTCACTGCATACACCCCTTAGGAGTGTCGGCCCTCAATGACACGCAGGAAAAATAATAATCCAGATGTTGCCATTTGGTGTCCAGTATGTAATGTTGTGTCATATTTATGTGTGCTGAGGGAGGGGTTGGGATTCTGCAGTGACTGTCTTTGTCATTAGACTAAGTGCAAAACTTAGACATTTCAGATAAGGCTAATTTGTGGCGGGGGCTCGATGCGTTCGTCTTAAGCCCTTGAAAATGCAACCTCCTTAGAAATCGAACCCAGGTTGTGATTTGTGACCCGTCTGTGGCGAAGATAGAAAAAAATTGGTATAAGTGTCATGGATTTTCCGATCCCCAGCCTGCCAGAAGATACTGTAGATATTCAACTTGAAATTCAGTAATTGTTCGACGCCCCCGCATACTTCAAATTCTTGCATGTGTACAGGCCTGCCTTATCACGCCAGTGTGTTGATCGAAAAAGTAACCCCAAAAACGATTTGCCAAAGACTAAAATTCAATGACTTCAAAACATGCAGAAAATTTTTCTGCTATGGGAAGTGAAAACTGCATCTCAACAGCATGTAGCGTTTGGAAGATACTACTACATTTTCAAAGAAATGCATTTTTTCTATAGATAAAGTGCATTATGGGAAATGTCATCGCGACACATTTCTTAGACATAATAGAATTTGTTTATGATATTTTCGCCGCTGTAGGGAACTTTTAACAACTGTTTTGCTATACCTTACAAATGGTGTGATGTTATGCTACATCTTCATGGAAAGATATTCAAACATTCTAACAGTATCAAATTTCAAGGACAAACAGGAAATTCAATGTAAAGAATAGCAAAAGGAGTCTGGGCAATGTGAATGTACCCGATTAACATAACATTTTGTGACCTTGTTGAAAACTGGGGGTACTTTTTGACAAAAATAACAGCTCTTTAAAATCAGATAGGGTGTCTTTAGTTGGGAACAGAGTATTGCTACAGGGTTTGGAGGACATGAAATGGATTTTTTTCTTTTTCACATTAGACCATTGTGAAATGCCACTGGAATATGCCTTTAATGTTTGCGCTCTGAGCTAAACAAAACATATTATTATATCATATTGATTGCTACAATGGAGTGTAGTACTAACAATAACTTGAAAATGTGCCAGTATAACATACCAATTGCAATATGTTTGAATGTTAAAGCTAGCCGTACTGCTGGGGGATTGAAGGCCTCTTTTAGTTTTTTTTTTTTTTTTTTTTTGGATTAGTGGTCAACTTGCTCAAGCAGCTCAGTGAACTGTTCAGGGCTCACTTTTTGCAACATACCAAGTAAGTAGTCCTTTGAAGGCTGCGGTGACCTCATTCCCTACCCTCAATTCAACACTTTGTGGGATACAGGTGGTGTATGATAGAATTAATACCCCCGAAGAGTCAAGGCAGAAGCTTCATGTCAAAATGTGTGGGAGGACAGCACCTGAAGGGCACTCTTCAACGTCCCATATATATACATATACAAGGATATATATATATATATATATATATATCCTTGTATATGTACATTTTCATTTTCAAAAAGGGACACATGTTACAATTTTTAGAAAATTGCAGGGCTGTGACCGAGTCCACCTAATCCGAGTCCGAGCCAATTCCGATTCCAGTGACCTCAATTCCGAGTCCGGTACCCCCCGAGTCCAAGCCGAGTCCGAGTCCAGAGGACCCGAGTCCGAGCCAAGTCCGAGTCCATCCTATAAGTAAATGTGCAGTAAAATCCTTGGACATTGGCAGCACCACGGTGCAGTGTGAATACAGGAGCATGAGTGCAGGTACAGGTACCACCTGGTCATGAGTACGCGGGTACCAAGCCATGGGCATGGGTACAGGTATGGAAACCGGGCCATGAGTACGATGGGGGGGGGGCAGTACAGGTGCGGGTAACAGGTCATGAGCCCGGACACGGGTACTGGTCATGAGTACGTGGTTTTGAGTTTGGGTATGGTATGTGTGCCAGGTCGTGAGAAGCTGGTATGGGTGCAAGTCCCGGGTCACGAACTTGAGCACAGACAAGGGGTAACACAACACGAGTATGGATACCAGGTCACGACTCAAGAACTTTCACACCCAAGTGTGGGTATAAAAGTTCAAAATTGAAGGAATTTAATGAGCACAGGTACAGGATCTGACCAGGTGGTATGGGTGCAGTTACATGGTCATGAGTATAAATATAGGCACCACCAGCTACTATCATGGGTACAAGAATAATATTAGGTGTACGTAGTAATAAGTTTGGCAGCCATTCTATATAAATATCATATCTGGAATATTTACAAAGTTCTAGAACACAACCACTGCAATGTCTGGTACTCAGATGCCCTTCTCTGGGGGGCATGCCCACCCCTAAATTTCTCTTAGCCCCTCAAATATTGCACAAATTTCATAAAGGCTAGTAGTTAAGACATAGATATCCACACAAATGTTAGCTTAAAATATATTAAAGCCCAGCTGCAAATTAAATCTACATACATAGCCCCCCCCCCCCAAAAAAAAAAAAAAAATATGTCACAACATCCTTACAATTGCGCCTGCTGATGCCTGTACTGACACGTCATCATCTCTATGGTTTGAAGTAAAGTGCAATTTTCATACCTGTTACACTACTTGATTTCAAGTACACAAAACTTTAACTTAGGCAAATTAGTATTGATTATTTTCTGATGCCTATAAACATGCATATAGCTAATTCACTGCCATTTTGTGTGATAGGGCTTCACACTTTGTAATCCTAAAGGCTGATGGTCAGTGCTTGAATAGCTTAATCAACTTGAACCATGGGCTTGTTGTATGAACCAAGGATGTATTGGATCAACTACCCACTATTTACAGTACAATCAAAGCCAATTAACAGTTTTTACAACTGCAAAAGCAGTCAGATTTGCTGGGTCTGAGAGTTTAAGAGGAGACTATACAGATCTCCAAAGCACTGGAAGATTCAAGGAAAATACAAACTACACTATAGCTGTATGGTACCTAATAATACCTTGAGTTGTGCCTAATCCATTCACTGGTACAATATGTGCCTATTGATTGTTACACACCTTACACAATGCAAACAATGAACATAGGACTGTGTCTAATTGCCTTGCAGTACATTGTCAGTGAATCTCCTAAAATCCTCCTATTCAAACCATAAAGTTATTATGGGCTCTGAAGGAGGTGATACTTTTTTACATCCTGTCTTCTGTAACAAATTTTACAAAAAGGCTATACTGTGTAGACTATACACTAAGGAAGGCTTACTGCTACAAAGGGGGTAGTTCTTGCATTTGTAAGTTTTATCTAGATAAGATGTAAACAAACTGTCTTTAACAGCATATGCCTAGGTTAATAGCTTCTGTTGATGTATATGAATTTTGCGGTACTAACTGTACAGAACAGTCATGTACATGAATGGAGCTTAAAATTAGTAAACTTAATTTACTGTAGTTAAGGACCTTTGTACTATACTTTTAATGAGGGTAATATGCAGAGGGCACTGGCAGGTGGTGGCAACTGGGAGAGTAGGCTATAGGCCTTTAGGCCTTCATTGCCAACATCACAAATCTTGGTTACAATTAAAGGCAGTCCTCAAATCCAGTTGACCCCAGTTGCACTAGTATATAGACCGACATGATCTGAAGTACAGTGTATGTTGTATCACACAGTATTCGTAGAATGCACCTGTAGTAATTCAAGACTATAGATTTGTACATGTAGTACCAGTTCTGCTAGAAAGTTCAGCGTTACAGAAAGTTACGTAGTCGTTCCTTGCTACCTATAGTATACTATGTGCCTTACCTGGGGCAAACAGTTCATTGACTGGTACGGTTTTAACTTTTATGGTTCAGTTCTAATGAGTTCATCATCATGTATAGTACTGCAGCATGAACAACTCATCTCCTCATGGAAGACACACGGTGCAGACACAGTATGAGTAAGAAGCTTTTTAAAAACTTTTAGGTTAAATCTATCTAGCAAGTGCTAATGCTCGTAACCACTTGCCGACAAGACTGCTGCATATACTGGACATGTACTGTAGAACTTTCATGCAGCCAGTGTAACTATAAGGACTTTGAACTGCAGTATATTGTTGGACCTATGCCTATCAGTTAGAACTCATTCTGTTCAAGCTGCAACTTAACTATGTGTGTGCTGTATACGATTCACTGGTTCAATACATATACACGTACTGCACTATACATGAATGAAGACATATATGACTGCAGCTGGTTTTGCATGGGCATTACATTGTCCTGTTGGCTTTACTAGTGACTAACGTGTCCATACAACCTGAAGCCTGCAGTAGCTGCAGATAGCATGCCATGTATATTAAAGAGCCTGGAATATAACCAGAGACACTGGAGCCTGCATGCACTTTGGCCTTCAAGCCATTTCACTGTACCATGATGACATTGATAAAAATTTACCTCTGAAGGCCAAAAATCAAGCCCTAGGTGACACCTGTATTATATTTGATGTGCTTACACAACCTCCTCCATTGTCAGGTTTCAGGTTGCTCCCCCTTCCCCCCACTTTTGGGCACCCTGCCCCCTCAGGCAGTCCTGGCATAATCACTGATTGCTTCTTGCACAATTCTCAGACTGCTTTTGAGTTGTAAGTAAACACTAAAGGTCTCAGGGAGTCATGCGGTTAAAGGTCAGTGAGCACCGGCCCCCACTACCTGTACATACATCCCATCAAAAGAGATATGTTCAAAAATGCTGCCAGACTCTGACTCGACTCTGACTCGGATCCTGGTTGACTCGGACACAGCTTGGTCTCAAAGCCTTCTGGACTCTGACTTGGATTCTGACCATCGACTCAGACTTTGCTCAGACTTGGGACAGGTGGACTTGACTCCAACCCTGCCCAACAGTAACCTTCACTTTTGTTGTATTTAACTAATTCACATCTTGCAGACTGGTGGTCACTGCTTGAATAGATAAATCAATTTAAGTTGAATAACTTGAAGGGATGTGTCAGTTCTTCAATCAAAGAATTTCCGTAGCTGGGTAATAACAATGGTTAATGCCACTGTTGCCATTACAGGAACTAGGCCTAGGTATTATACAAGTTCAACTAGGCATGTATCATATGTAGCACTTTTCCAACTAATTTAGAGGCCGGGCCATTTTTGTTAAAACCTTCTCTTCTTTATTTCATACATTCTTGAATAGTTAATCGGTTACAAGACCAGACCAATTAATTTTCCCATGTACCCCTGGCTAGCCTGGAGCCCCAGGAGGACTTAGCAAATCCTTTCCCCAAGAAAAAGCCCTTGCCCCAACTACAAAATTCCAACCTGAGTAAGTTTCAACCCCAGCTGATTCTCAATAAATGACTCCCATGCCCCCACTGTTGCAAACATCCCCAGGGGCACTTTTCCCAGACAATAGGCTGATAGCCCAGTGGTAAATATGAGCTAATATGCTAGGGGGCATCAAATTTTCACTTACGTGGACTCGGCTGGACTACACCCCTGCTAAGAGCACATGCTTATACACAGACTACATTCACTCTCGAAGATCATTAGCTCCAAATTTTGACTTTCTAGTCCTCAATGTTTCGATTTACTTAAAGCCAGCTACGTTAAAAAGCGATAATTCAATTACCTTTGATACTTCCTATGTTATTTTCAGACTTTGAAGCAAGCCCGTAGCCAAGGGGGAAGAGGCAGCAGAGGAAATCCCCTGGAAAAAAATGATCAAACATTGCCATTGCCTTAATGAATTTTAGTGTATCTCGCCCCTGAATATTTCCTCGCCCCTTAGAAAAATCCCCCTTCAGTACTTAACTAAGCCCCTGCTTGTAGTGAGACTTTGTCTTATAAATGCACTGGAAATATTCAAATTATATTTTACCTTGAAGCAATCTCATGCGGCTACCAAGGAGCTTTTCGTCAGGTAAGCTTCGTCTTCCAGGTCAATACGAATGTATTGTGCATGTGAGAAAAATTTGTGTTATCTGTAGAATATGTACAGTCTGTATTAACACACTATTTATGATAGACATGGTGTAGACTGTAGTATGTGTGTGTATGTGCGTGTGTTTCCGGTGAAAGACTATGGCAATGTCACTTGACTATGTTATGTTAATGGTACCCTAAACTCGGAACTCCCCGACACTAATTTTAGAAACAAGGTGGCACATAAGTTTCACAGGCTTTTACTACACCTGACAGGTAAAAACAAGATTAGCTACTATTCTTTTAGTACGGAAGCCTAGGAGGAAATATTTTTATGTTCTGTTCCGATAAAAATTATTTTGTTGTTTCCGAAAATTATTTTGATTTTCCTGAGATACTTTTTCGTTTTCGGAAAATTATTTTTCTCTTCCCTGGATTGCTTTGCCTGCATGTTCGATAAAGTGATCTTGCTCGTGACTATTTTTAGAATATTGACGAGACTGTTACATTAAACTTGTTTTCTATTCAAAGCTGAATAATTTTAACCCCACCCCCTGAGTTTTTTCTTTCTAGTTGCCATCAGGCTAAAATGATCGTAAATATTTCTATGTTTGAATACATACACACGCCACAATGTGTTGTGACCGGAAGTAACGCTGAACCAGTTGTCTTCTTTAAATGTAATTTTCAATCTGTACCTTCAAACCGTGGATCTTTTTCCAAATGGCAATTACGAAGGATTGTGTGATAGATTTTTGGTACTCGTCGTTCTTATCAATGGCATTTTACTGTGGCCAAAACGACGAGTACCAAAAACTGAATGCCAAAATGCTTTGCAATTGCTATTAGAAGAGGGCCTCTAGTCACATCGATTGCAGTAATGAGTGATGCGTGATCATATGGTGTGGCTCCTGACATGACTACCTTTAATACACTCTCTATTAGTTTGCTATTTGTTATATCACGAACAAGGGCGTAGCCAAGAATTTGTCAAGGGGGGGGGGGCGAAGCCCATAGACAGACTGTCAGCGCTCCGCGTCACCGTGGGTTGGCGTGGAGCGCAAGAAAATTTTGAGCCGAAATGCCTCCCAGATAGCTGGAAATGGCACTTCCTAGGCCTATTTACCCCATATAATTAGCAATATTGTAAAAATAAACAGTAGCAATTACCACAAATATGCTCAAGGGGGGCGGCTGCTCCCTTCGCCCTCCCCCTTGGCTACGCGCCAGGTCACGAACATACCTACATGAAACTATTAATAGTTATTTTCTTGTTTATCTTCGTCGTCAATTTTGTTTCTTTATGTCATAATAATATACATGTCTAAGAAATGTGAAATTGCTACACGTCTCCTTAGAGTCAAAAACTCGAGTCATGCGTCTCGAACTTAAGTCGGACTCTAGTTGCTGTTTTTGTGGCTTGTGACTTGACTTGCAAATACTGGCAATGACTTACGAATTGAATTGGACTTGCGCAAATTAAATGTCATTAATGCAACTAATAAGCTCGTTAAACGGCCCTGTAAACTTAAAAAACAAATTCCTAGAAGTAATCGTGAATCATGATGAATGCGTTTTAAAAAATCAAGATTGGGATTCGGTCACAGGTCGTTGACACTGGAGCAAGCTTTACACAAGGTGACGGCAGGTGGGGGCCGAAGGGGCCATGGCCCCGTCGGGCAAGGCTGGCCCTCAATAGAAGAGTTTTTCTAATTTCGTCACGAAGCCTAAGTCGGTACGAAAAACTATAAAGTCGCCGACGGCGACATGTGTTCCCGACGATTTACCTGTTTTTGCCCTTAATAGGGCCGCAGCTTCTTTAAAAGAGACCTAAAACTTTCGGCTCTCTTCCCACGCTTTAAAGTTTTGCCTGTTTCTTTTTCTTCTATAGTATCATTCCATATAGCTAAAAAGTTCAGGCCCTTTCCACCCTTCCAAGAAACCTATGGGTAGACTACACAGTTTTATGTAAAAGTCGGGAATTTCATTCCGTATCGCATAGCCTGGTTAATGGTCTCCTGTGTTTGTTATATATAACGTACTGTAAGAGATCGTGGAGGAAGGTATCACTATTCCATTGGGCTCACCGGGTGGAAACAATAAAATGTAATACTATGTTATCCCCGATAAGGGTCAACAGCCCCGACAGTTGACCTACTTTTGCTTTTAATTGGTACAGATTACCTAATGTATTCCCAAAATTTTTGCTCGCTTTGGGCACTATGCAACCCCTGAATTCAAAATTCCCGGAAAACACTAAATCCGTACCCAACTCGATACATCAAGTATATAAAGGATATTATGCAAAATATACCCAGAGATGCTGGTATATTTCAAAGCTTCTCTTCCCATATCCCCTCTCCCTCCTGGTCGAGATCGTTTCCGTAATCCATCGCCTATGTCGGGGATTCAGGTCGCTGCCCCCTCACCTTGTCGGGGAACCTGGCCCACTGTCGGTCGAGTTCTCGGTGCCATCCTGGCTGTAGAAAGCGTCCTCTCTCAATAAGATGAAATTCTTTACATCTAATATGGCTTCCATTATTGTTCTATGAGTGGAGAATTTTATTTCCATTTACATTTCAAGTATATTGATATTACCATGAGTCGATTATAAAACGAATATTTTGTTGGTAAAATGCATAACTCATGAAGTAAAACGGATGAAACTTTCTATTGTGTCTTCCTCATTCGATGGTATTTTGGTTGTGTTCAGGGAAGAGAAGCCTTCTTTTGGAGGTGGTAATTATTACAATGCTTCTGATGAAACATTGAGTGGATCACTGTCGGGTAAAGAACAACTCAATTAACGAGTTCAAGAATAATAACAACAAAAACAAAGGCAATATTGACTTTGTAAGCAAAATTTTGAATGTAGGGTTTCACTAAGACATTTTCGACCACTTTTTGTTGAAAATTAACAAAACGGCTGTGTATTCAATGCTCAATCTTGAAAGCGTGAGTTTGAGTAAATTTGTTTTCTATGAAAAAGAAGAATAAACAAAAACTTGAAGCATACGTGTTGCATGTGGTACTCAAGTTAAACTTACATTGCACCTACACTCTATACAATTTAGTGTAAACGTAAGTACTCATAACTATAAAGACTACACCGAAGCACTACACATTTCTTGACATTATAGTACTCCAGTTACATTTGGACGGTAGATTCCTCCTACTTTCACCAAATGCACTGTGACAAATAATCTATACGACCAATCTGTGGCACAGTCCATTAATATCTGACCTACTCTTTTCACTTCTGTGTCTATAGCATCGACATATGATTTAAAGACGATTGATGTAGACCATGTGATATCAATTTCTTATCTTTGATTTCGTCGATACAAACAATTGTTTCATTCGTTAGACAGGTTATCACGGAAGTGTGTAAGTCTTCTTTCGAACGTCTCTACTTTGAGAATTTTGATTCCTCTCCACCCATGTAGCGATTTTATATTTATTTTCAAGTCGGGAATACACTGCATGACCGTCCAGTCATTTCCTTTCCAATTTCAAATCCTAATAAGTCACCCTTTACTATGCTTTTAATTGTTACTTGATCTATTTAATTCATCAGCCTTTTCATGTTATACTTTAATGTAGAACGATCTTTTAAAACGGTTTCAAAAAAGTCAAATCTTTCCATCATATACATCTGTTGTTTTTTGGATTCCTAAGGTATTTACACCATTTCCAACTTATACATCTTATAAAACTAGTATTAGACATAAATTCTGCTAATTTTCCTCTAATGTTTGTATATATTCGATATTTGCCTACGTAATTCTTAAAATGCCACCCTTAGTTTCACCTTTTCGCTACGCACTCTTTTAATTCTCTGCTATGTTTTTATTATTATTACTTATTCTGTGCAAACGCTAGTTCATTCCTCGCCATATAAACAGACAGACCGTGGGCAGGAAGAGACAATTTTTTCCTCCCTCCCCAGAGAAAATAACCGTGCCGTCAATTAGTTACAATTTGAACAAAAACGGAAAACTTGAAACAAGTATTAGGAAAATGTATGCTTATTGCCTAAAATATTTTTCCAGAATGTCCAAATTTCTGCCCGAATATGTATTCTAAGAAAATAATCAGACAACCAGTAGCCAAAGGCAATTTTCCAGCGCGCTTCTTATCACCTATGAAAAATTATTTTGTCAACTGACGGAGGCCTAATATTTGCTGATATTTATTGGAACTTTTGTCACACAATTTTTTTGTAAGGGTAACAGCTCCATGGATACAGCAAACAAAGTACTCTCCAAAGCGGTGTTAATATCATAAAGAAATACAATGCTTTGTCCCATCAATGTGCCACGATGACATCAGAAATTTCCCATGATGCACTTTATCTCTAGAAAGAAATACATTTTTTCAAAAAATTAGTATCTTTCAAGCTATGCATACCATTAGGATGGAGTTTTCACCTCCTAACGAAGAAATATTGTCCGCATTTTTAAAGTCATTGGATTTGTCCCTGGAAAACTTCTTTAACTGCTTTCCAGAATGAAACACAAATTGTGAACACATCACACTGTTCATTTTACCGCATTTAATAAGAATAAACTTCGGGCTTAAAGCCTTTTCCGCCCTCCTCCACCGAAAAAATTAAAAGCATTCCAAAAGCACATGCTTTAACCCTCATAAGCAAGTTGATTTCTTAGTCTCTTGAAAGGAACTTAAAGATTTGCTGCTTTGAAATATTTGGCAGATTGTGACGTCACATTTTCGTTTTTCTATAACCGCATAATTTCATTTTTCCACACGTTCTTTCATCGGTTCTGGTGCTATCACAATATATCTTTTTGAAAATGTAATGTACGTGTAATACAGACAGGCATATTTGCTGCATTCTCGTGCAGCATAGACGAGACACATTTTCAGGATGAGCCTTACATCTTCTATTTTCTTACATAACAATTAACGAGTTGTTTTACCGTCATATCCATACATTGTGGATATCTTCCTTGTCCTTGCAGAAAGAAGTCTGAGGCGGAGGGTGAGAAGAATAGACAGCCAATGACCGTTAAAAGATAACAAACGCATATTGTAGTATAAGGGTAGCAGCTGCTATTGGTAAGGATGGGCTAGGATAAAACATGTTAAAAAAGAAGGGAAAAATTGGAAATTTCAAAAATGATTTCCACAATCAAACTTATAGTTTCCCACCCTTGGTAAAATATTCTCAACGTTTCGCAACCTTCAACATTTTCGACTTATGCCAACACTTTATACGTCCCTAGAAAATTTTGAAGTATCAGGGAAATGCTTAAGCATGTCTCTTGGGAAGGGCCGACCGTATGTAAGGCCGACAAAATTTTTATAAACACAATGTATAAAATTGTTACCTTGTTTGGATAAACGTGTTCCTGCTAATTCCCAGCAGAAGAAACTTTATGAAGACGTTTCAGTCTTCTGTAATTAGGTCATACAAGTACACTGTTTGTGCATCATGTTCAGCGAGCAGAATTTTTTCTCCTTTAGATGTCTCTACTACAGTAACAACCTCCGCACCTCCATCCAACTTTCTCGTTGTTAATACCTGGCTGCCATCCTGATTGTACTGAACAAGGTAACAGTGGTTAGGGGACTGAGCATAACTCTTCCATAACACGTACACGAATCCATTCTTGTCACTGCATACACTAATGGGTACAAAGATGCTTCCCTCTACATTTGGTTCCATAAATTCACCCACCAGCTTGCTCTCCATCCCGTCCATGGTAGTTACATAACATTTATCCCTGTCATAATCACACACAAGCAGATGACCGTCACTGACAGCTATATCGTGCGGCGATCGGATCATCTCTGGGAGTGTCAGGATGTGAAGGAAATTCAGCTGATCATCAAATACATACACATCTCCACTGTCATAACCGCCCACCAAGATGTGATTGTTGACAGAATCAGTAGTTACACACCTTACATCACGACTTTTCGGCCAGCTGCTGATGACGTCACTTATGTCCCTCATGATGTATGAACCCTCACGTACATCATACAAACCAATTTCGTTTGGTTCACTTACTGTTGCCACTTTATGTTGTGACAAGAATTCACAGTACCGCCAGGCCCATTCTTTCCCTGTGGCCAATTTCTTCTCCTGTAATATCCTTCCATTCGTATCGATCACAATGATGAATGACTTCAGTTCATCTGGTGAGTATCCTGATATGACGTCGTTACCATCGCCACTACTTGTCATACCATAGATGCGCTCATATGGATCATTAACATTAACTTTTTTTAACTTCGGAGACATTCACAACACTTGGTTTTCCAAAGGAGTATTGTTTGTAATTGACTGTCACGTCAGTCAATGTCGCTATTTCTGGAAAGTCTCTTTTTAAATCTTCCAATAGATTTGCAGCTGCTGTACACATATCGGGAATACACTGCACGGCCGACCAGTCATTATCAGAAGCGAGAATACTTGAAGACATTACGTTTAAAGTTTCAAATCTCTTTTTTACGTTATCAAAATGTTGTGACATCGTTTCAATAATTTTCATATTCTCATTCTGTTGTTTTTCTATTGACTCCAATAATTCCTTCTTATCTCTTTCAAAGTGTTCACGCTGTTCACGTAACTTAGCTAGTTCCTTTTCCAGAGAACTTTCTCGCGCCTCAAAGGTATCGTTTAACTCAAGTTTCTTCACCCTAAAGATATCTTCATACTTTTTCTTAACTCCTTGAATTTCATGTTCCATTTTTGTCTGCAAGGAATCAAACAATTTCTTTTCTGTATTTTGTTTTTCCTGCTGCACTTGTTGTCTCCTTCCTTCAGTATCTTGTATTTTCGTCATTATTTTCTTATCCTTCTCGTGATGCATCTTTATCATTTTTTCTTTTTCAACGCTTGCATTCAAAATTAACTCTTCTTTCACCTGTTTTGGTCCTATTACATTTTTGCCCTTATTAATGTCTTCGAGAGTCTTAAGTTTTTGGGAAAGCTGTTTTCTCTTCAAATTAGCCAATGCTTTTACTTCATGCAAGTTGTGTCCTTTGTGTTCACCATGCATACAGGCAACGCAAATTGGAAGGTTCCCGCAAGTTTCACAGTATAGTTTCGCTATTTCTTCAAGATGGATATGACACCGCGGAGCATCTCGCATTCAGGCCAACTTCTCTATTGTAATTTTTTTCGCCTGAATATCTTCCAGAGACAGCGTGTGCTTTTGATGGTCCTTCATCATTTTATTTGTGACATGAAAACTATGGCAATCCTTCCACAAAAAGTCGTTACATTTAAAGCAATATGCTGCAAATCTGAGATGTTTGGAGCAACCGTAACATTCCCGTTTTTCGTCACTTTTAAGCGACTGTTGAATTTGTACATACTCAACAAGATTTTTGGAATAAAAGTCTGTTTTGAGTCCATCAACGCCATTTGTTGGTATTTTTATTTCTTCCCTACATTCGGGACATTTAATGACGTCATTACGTCCTTCTATAATTGATCTCAAGCAATCTTTACAGTATCGATGAAGACACGGCAACAGTTTCGGTTCTTTAAGTTGTTCCAGACAGATAGAACAGAGGCAAAACTTGTCACCTATATCTTGTAACTGAGATGTAGCCGCCATTTTATTCGAAGTAATAGATGTGTCTGAAGAAGAAATGAAAGGTTTTTAATAAACATGTGAAAAGTATGTCAGCTAAAATGTGGCCGGGCGGGTAAGGGGGAGTAGGTTAATGAGAGTACCTCGATACTCTTTGTTCCATCTGGACGGAACGAATTATTATATAGCAGAAATTGTAATATTTGAAATGAAGTCCTGAGCGTTCACTCCAGGGGCGTAGCTAGGATTTAAGTTTTAGGGTGCCTAGGTATCAAATGGGGGGGGGGGGGTCACGGCATTGATCGCCGTCCTTAATTCTTAAAAATTTTATTAGGACACACACAATTTACGAGGGGGCCTAGCAAACATCTGCCCCCCCCCCCCAAGTACGCGCCTGGTTAACTCCGCCTTGGGAGAGAATTAAAAGTGGTGAGACTGCCTTTTCATCTTGGAGAAAATGGCGAGTGATAGGAAAATTGGTGTTTATTATGATACTTTTTCCTCAGTTGTGTTTTTGCACAAGACTTGGAAAAGTCTCTTTCGCTTTGTCCTAACGCCTTTCTGCAAAGGATGGTTTTTCACGTTATAGACGTGGCTAGCGCAGACCGTTTTTAAGTAAACCCACTCTATCGGCTGACTACATGTAAAAAAAACACAGATACAAACACAGATACTTGTCCCAAGTCTGAATGATTTTAATCACCCAAACTGTCTTTTTCAAATGTTTTAACATACATAACTCTTGTGGGAGGGGTGGAGCTTTCTGAGAGTTTGTTGTCCAGACTGGATGGTTTCGTTAAAATAACACATATTTTTCGTCAGTGTTATGTTGACTCAATGTCAACACGGTTGGGCCCATTTAACAATATTCAAGTACTAAACAGATATATGATTATACATTGCTATTATGAATTGACTTCCCTCTGTTTAAATGCATTTGTCATTCTGTCTCCTATCAGACTGTTGCTTCTCAGTTTCTTCACATACTATCAAATACATCAATAAGATATTATTAAAAGGAAACCCGTAGCTAAGAATTCTGACACAGGGGCACCTATTGAAGATTGTTATTTGTATCACCAGCCTGGTGCCACTAGAAGTTGGGTAATTCGGGAAAACCACAGGAGATATCTTCAGGCTAACCCAGATAGCCTCAGAAAACCAATGTTAAGTACACATAACTTACCACCACTACAACCGGTCCCCATTCTCTTACGATACAAAAGCTTTAAAGGTCGTCTACAATTTAAATATGCAGATTTTGTGGTTTACTCCCTATCTGACGGCAGAGTAGAGTAATATTGTGATATACATCGTCATAGAAAGGAATAATAAATCAAAACATGCGTGTAATGCGTGTCCCATGCATTTCCGTTATTACCTACTTGATAACCGCCCGTCTTAAGGGGAATGTTGCACTATTGGGTGTGCATAAGTAGGTATATGCCGTAGAGCAGGATATAGGAACCTATCCTGCTCTATGGTATATGCTTGTCTTCTAAGTAATAGCACTTCGGTTTTATGACCCTGTGACGACATATGCACAAAGCATATTATATGACTGCGCTAGTCGACGACAGAGTAGGATTAGTTATCTTTTTTCGCAATGACAAATGGACGTTACACAACTGTCTTGTGCAAGGAATCACATCAAACTATTCTATTTTTTGGAGGGAGGGGTGGGGTTCCTCTATGCGCTTACCTCCAGGGCTCTTCCTCCGCCAATACCCAAATGGCTGGTCGACGTTCATCGCTATGATTAAGAAACGGCAGTATAAGTCACATATTTGGGTAAAAATGTAGGATAACACCGATAATCACAGAATCAATGAGATGCCAAGAAAATACCCTCTCCCTTCTCAGGCTTTACTTTTTGGAAGACGAAATTAAAGTTATAAGAATGAAAGCGACTTTGTACAGAACCAGTTAACAGGGGCTGTGTTATGGAAAATGCTTTGTAGACCACAAATGTCGGCAAAGTTCCCTGGAAACAGTTTACTCTACTTGATAGACAATAATAAGGGTAACAATTCGCGGGACTCCGCGAAAAATGTTGGAATGTAGGGGATTCCAATCGCCCTACATTTATCATCATTATATCATCATTTGCCTATCGAACATTGGTAAAAGGTTGTATTGGTTTGACCAGATTAAGCTCATGGAAATCCCATCACGACGCCTCTACTTTTTTATCAGATACTGTGCTTAATTTTGACAAAGATGTGAACAAGGTCCCCCACCTAGAAAATAAACCTGGTATAGGTGGTATAGCCTAAGTTTCGGTTTTTACATCTTGTAATAAAGAGAGTCATTATCAGAAAAACATTGTTCAGTAAAAGGAAAACGATCACATTGCAATATTATCACCTTATATCAAACGGAGTCATACGTGCTGGTCTACTTTCAGTCGAGGACGGGAGAGGGGGGCACTTTTCCGCGAAGTTGAAACACATTTGCAAGACAAATAGCAACTGTTTTACCAGGAAATAACACAGCTGGTAGCAATTTAAGTCACAAACCATTTTTCCACGTCAAGTCAAAAGTCATTTGGGTGAGTCACAAGTCAAGTCAAAACTTGTCACAGGTCAACTCAAGTCACAGATTTTAGCGAGTCAAGTCAGAAGTCATTTGATTCCAGCACAAATTAAAAGCAAGAACCATTTTTCTATGTAAAGTGAAGTCGCAAAGTTGTCCAGCTGTTCCACTATAATCAGTCACGTAATAATTTAGGTCTGTCTTAAGTTTGCATTTTAAACCTGACGAAGACAAAAATTGGCAGTTTCAGAAAAATTCCTTAACTTGTGCTTTCTTTGTTAGAAGTAATTGACTCGTCCATGAAGGTGGCGCTGCACAAACACCGGGCAACTTGAGTAGGTTGATGTCTCTATAATCGATCAGTGCTTTCTGATGGTGACAGTTTTTGTAGTGTTATTTTTCCTTTTTAAGGGAAAACGGTAACTCATAACCAAGTTTTCAAGTTTAGCCATTTGAATGAACTAAAATTTTTAAAAGCAACGTTTCAACAAAAATGTAGATGAAAATGTCAACGGCAAAGTCTTTGAGCTAAATCTAACTCTCTAGTGATAGACTCAAGGTTCTGTCAGACACCTTGTGTTGTGCACTACCATCTCCATTTCAAAACTCAGTTGATTCTGCTGTTAGGATTGTTCTTCCCGAACGAACAACGAAATTCAAAATAAAGAAAACACACTAGAGAATAACCATGAAAAGTTTCATCCATTTCACTTCATGTTTCCCATGTTTTTATGATCAAAATGTACCCCAAAATATCGACTCATTTTACTAATAATACACTTGAAAGTAACAACGTAAATGAAAGTCTCCACTCGTTAAACAATAGGGGCAGCCATGTTTGGTAATGAGGAATATTTTCTGTTACTGAATGAGGGCGTTTTCTACAATTTATCCCAGTCATGGTAGTCCACAATCGACGTCCTGGAAACGAATTCCAATCTGTGTTTTCAGGTAGCAATCGTCGTGATACATGCACTTCTTTAAGGTTTAAAATGTTGCTAAATGAGGTAATGACGTGCAATGAAATAACAAAGCATTTGTTTTTGCAAAAACTTGGTCAGATTACCATTTTTTTTATTTCAATCAATTCAGAGTCAAATGGAATGCTTAATTCAGGTCAAGTCACAAGTGACTAGCGGCTAGAGTCCCGATCATTTAAAGTTGCGTGACTCGAGTCCACAAATAGCCAATTTCTGTCCGAATGAGGGTGCGAGATCGCAGTTCCCAAGTTACCTCGCCCCGAACGCTTATGCTAGTATAACATTTGAACCGGAACCTAGGCCGACATGATATGAAGTTTTATTTGCTACACAAACTTTATCAATATTTTATCGGGGTTCTTCCCGCTCGACTTTGATCGGTACATGGCTCATATATGTTAGTTTACTGACAAGGAATACACGTTTCGAAAAACTCTTATTTGGTGTCTTCTCCTTCATTACACTGTACCTCCTTCCCTTTCACAATTTTCATACCATTGATTTCCTGTTCAAAAGTTGCATATTTCAAATTGCAATATAAAGTAGTTTCCGATCCCAAAGTCATTTGTAGAGGTCAGCCTAAAGTTTCACGCTCTGGTGTCTTATATTAAAAAAACTCTCTTCAGGTTCAAGGGGTGGTCGTGTTTTACGTCACCCCTTTCTTCCCAGGAGGCCATTAGACCCACACCGTCCAGGGGGCAAGCCGCGTTTTAAAGAACCTCCGTGCGTCATTAGGCTTTTGTTTCCCATTTGTGAATTTAGCCCTGGCAAAGGAGGTGATGGGATGGTTTCGCAAGGTGAAGAAAATTTTTGGGTGCTTTTTGCGTGGTTTTGCCTATATGTTGTCCTACACATCTGCCATGTTTGGTACCGAAGTAGCGTCTGTATATAAGTACACTTTTTCGCGATTTGGGAATGGGTATTCGACATTGCGGTGCTTCCCTAACCAAATTTTGGTCGTTTTTCTGGTTAATATACAGCGTAATTAATTTTCAACCCTCTTCAGAAACGGTTTCGTAACTTTTGTAGCCGCCGCTTTATATACCCAGTCTGCCCCTTGGCTGTACATGTACCTTACGACTACTGACATAATGAGAAATTCACGTTTTTGTGGTTAGATGTCTTTCTAAACTTACCAAAAGTATTTCAACGATTTGAATGATGTTATAGTTTCCTTCACTCACCTTGAGCTCCTCTGTGACATTGCTATGTATTCACAATGAGACAATTACAATACCAACGCATTATCCTAGTCAAGGACACAGACAAGGAAAATCACCAGACTATGACATCAGTCAATGTCAATGATGTTAGCCTAGGACACACAATTTCTTCTCTCTTAAAGGCTATCTGATGTCACCCTAAACAGTAACATTCTCCCTTCTAAGTTTACTTTTAGCCCCTCCTCAGATTTACACAAGAAACCCCTGTCTGCAGTCTTTAGTGCACCTCCAAGACAGCGCCACAGTAAGTAACCTGCACTGAATTAAATTTGCTCGGGGCCATAGATCTATATATATATATATATATATATATATATATATATATATATATATATATATATATATATATATATATATATATATATATATATATAGGTAAAAATGAAGTAGTAAATAGTGCTAAAAGTTTGTGAAAAATTCCACGACGTTTCGGGTTTAAACCCTTCATCAGGTGGCAAAAATGCAACTGATCGTTGACACGGCCAAACGTACAATTTAAAAAATACACAATAAAATTGGGCACGGTAAACCTCGGCTAGGAAAACAGACAGTGTTAAGTGGTTACCACAAGTCAAAAAAATGCAGGAATTGCTCCGTTATAACAGTTCAAGTCTAACGTTCAGACCATGTGGGGACAGGGTTCCAAGTTTCATGATTAGGCGGTTTTCGGCAGCTAGGCGGTCATGACTCGGTCAGCAAGACGACGTTTTGTTTCTCCCACGTACAGTATATTACAGCGTTTACATACGAGAACGTAAACAACATTGGCTGAAGTACAGGTAAAATGTTGATGAACGTTAAGCCGGTTGTTGTTGGGACCTACAATGGAAAGGTTTTTGTCATAACTGACCACCGGGCAAGTATTGCATCTCCCACGGTTGCAAGGAAAAGTTCCTGGGGTGTCAGGCACTACTGCTTGAGGTTGAGAGGCACGGACCAAGTGCTTAGATATGTTCTTTTCAATTCTGAATGCCGTGATGGGGGGATCAGGGAAATGGTCACGGGTGGATGGGTCATGACGGAGGGTCTCTACATTCCTGTAAATGGCACGTACAATGGGGGTTACAGATGGGTGAAAGGATAGGACCAACGGGATACGTCTGGTGGGTGTATGGTCAGTTTTGGGGGCAAGGGCAGAGGCGTCTTGCTGACCGAGTCACCGAGCACCTGAGATCAATCAAACAGAACCTCCCAGGGTTCCCGGTAGCCACCCACTTCAATCCCCCGTCAACATGCTCGATCCGTGACTTGATGGTTTCGGCGGCCATCTCGTGTCGAGGTTCCGATCATGACCGCCTAGCTGCCGAAAACCGCCTAATCATGAAACTTGGAACCCTGTCCCCACATGGTCTGAACGTTAGACTTGAACTGTTATAACGGAGCAATTCCTGCATTTTTTTGACTTGTGGTAACCACTAAACACTGTCTGTTTTCCTAGCCGAGGTTTACCGTGCCCAATTTTATTGTGTATTTTTTAAATTGTACGTTTGGCCGTGTCAACGATCAGTTGCATTTTTGCCACCTGATGAAGGGTTTAAACCCGAAACGTCGTGGAATTTTTCACAAACTTTTAGCACTATTTACTACTTCATTTTTACCTACCTACTTCACAAGTGCTACGCAGTACTTTGACCTTGTATATATATATATATATATATATATATATATATATATATATTGACACACATTGTCTGTGAGCTTAATTGGGAACACAACTGACTGTAAAAGTCATCGTTGACCAACCAGAATGGAGTAATATTCTTTGAAAGAATGTCACTCAAAGTGCAATCATTAATTGTAATTAGTGGGCTATTCCTAAAAATGGTTGGACAGGAAGGTTTTGGGGAAGGCCTTTAAATAACGTGGCATTCTATCACACTACACACTAAGTTTACCTCTTTATTTTTCCTACACGCAAATGAGGTTAGGCCTTTGGATGGGGTGAAAAAGGGTTGTTTTTAGGGATTTGACATTTCGTCGATTAGGGAACATTTCAAGCCAACCATCTTCCGGCTCCTGTGAAATGTCATCTTATAATCCTATGCCCTCTGAAACTTACACAACAATCTAAAACGTTTGGCTTGTACCCTTTGGTGTGTTTTGCTGGTAACTTGCCTCATATCAATGCATGATATCAGCGAGATTTTAACACCTAGTCTACTTGTGCGTAAGCTACATCCCTTATACGCCTAATGCTTTAATGTGCTAAACGTGAGCTACAAATTTCTTAAAATTGATCCCGTTTGAGGCTTGCTATGTCATTTTCAAAGAATTAGATTTCAATTTGAATTTAAGCCTACTCCTAGCAGTAATTGCACCCACTTACCAGAGTGTTTTTACGATGTAAGTTTCTCCTTTTCTGGCCGCTCTCTGTCAAAACTCTTTGGTGCTCGAAGTGACAACAGTGCTTAACTCGGTGCTCGTAAATTTTGCTAGTTTTCTCACTGATTATTTTTCATCTTTGTGTATTTCTTCATCTGGTTTAGTTTGAAAGCTTCATTTTTTTCTTAGTTGTCAGTTTTTATTGTCTGTTGCTTTGTTTTGGTGACTTTTCCTCTGTGTTTCTTTTTCCGTCGTCTCTTGTCAGGTATTTGTTGTTGTTGTTGTAAGGCCGATTTTCAGACGATGAGTAGCGTGCGGGCCTCACACAAAGGTGACTGAGTCCGAGCGGAAAAATATCGACAGGAGAATCCAGAAAAATGGAGAGAAACGTTTCTTGAAGGTTCACAATATTTTATTGGCCCTTTTTGATAACAAACTCGAACAGAATACAGGAATACAAGGTGATCGGGAACAATTTTATGAGAGAGTCCTAAATACGGGTCTGGTTGAGCTGATGTCTAAAATCAAACTGATTACAAATCTTACTTCGGGCTCCGACGCTCAGAAATCCTGAGAGCCCGCCAAAAGCTTAACACATACTGATTGGCTAAAGCAATAACGTCATACGCATAAATTATAATAACACTCTGTGAATGGTTAGATCATACATGAGATCACGCAATGTCAGCGCACAGCTGGCGTGCGCGTCTTTCCAAGCATTCTATCTCAATAACACTCTGACAGCTCTCTGACGCGTGATTTACTTGGCAAGGAGCCAAGCCCAAGCAGCGAGAAGTCTGACGATCCTGACCTTGAGCGTGACCTTCAGCTCATAGTGCAAATAGCATACAACACAACCCAATTCGTAAGTGTAATAGCAGAACACATACGGAAAATATTTCAGTTTGCAGAACAACTAATAATACGTCTCACATAAGATTCACCCTTAACGAGAAATGTCCTCATTTCTACTTCATAAACTATAAACTTCAACAACAAATTCGAAATATGTCTTCGTGAAAATATCCAATGTGATAATTCAAACACTTTTCAACATGAAAATCTAGGTAAAATTTGCATATATACAAGCATTTGGCCAAAAATGGAGAATTACAATCTCTACCTGTCACTCGCCTTAAGTCAATGCTCTAATATCTACTGAAAATATACCAAGTCCCTTCAGAATGTAGGCTTTCAGTAGAGACCAAACTATCTATACAGTTGTAAAAAAAAACTTCATTTGGATATTGTAATTTAAGTGAAGATACTGTACACTTTTATACCCTCTAAAGTCGTGTGAGCCTCTAAATCTCTAAGTTAAAAGCCTGCCAAGGAGTACATCTTTGTTTACCCTTAGCTGAAAAAAAAATATAATGATGAAAAACTTACTAAGTATCAACCATTTTCAATTTAAAGATTACACCACTCTGCCAAGGCCATATCGTACACTCATTCTACAATCTTATATGCAAGTTTCGTTCTATACATTTCAATAAGAACCATCCTTGGTATACATGCTGAGTTAACCTGCCATCACACAAAAGCTTTTTCTCACTTAAAGTACCACTGTATTAAATCCCAAAAAGTTAAACTGAAAGCATAAATGCCACACGATAAAAACAACAAACGCTATCCTCTACCATAATAAGCTTGTACTTATATTAGAACAGAGGACCGAGAAGAAGAGGATCAGGGCTCACTTAGCATTACCATGGCTGATCAGACCATGGCTGCCACACCACAACCGTGACACAAGAGTACTCCTATCTGTACTTCTGCCGCAGCAGACCCTTTTGCCTTCAATCTCGACACAAAATTACTAGATTAGGGGATAAACGCCACCTCTCCTACCGCCGTTTTGAGATTCGGTTTAATGATAAGAGTGCAGTTAATCCCAACATAAAGGAATAATAAATTACAAAATTGCCACAAACAGTGAATAAATTGAGGTACCTGCAGTAAGATAAATACACCAGTACTCCAGTAAAAATCAACATCTGCTGTAATAACATGACAACGCAAGCATGAGTAACCACAACTTTACACCAGGCAACAATCCTGTACCTTCTGCTTTCTTTGTACACCAAAGTTTCCATTTACAGTTAATGGCACTACCTTACATCCTATGATGTAATCCTTTGGCGATTTAATTAAAGATACATGTATACATATATACAAATATACCCGCATGTATATGGTACAAGTATAAAACACGTCATAGATCATGTTTATGAAATTGCATAAACATAATATAAATGAAAGTTTCAACCAAGGAAAAGCCCTGGGGAGAAAAAGGAAGGGGGGCCAACCCCAACCAACTTCCCCCAGATACTTATACACATACCATACCATTAAAATAAAAAAAAAATGCATAAAACTCAATTACGGTAGACAGAGCAAAATAATTTATAATGGAGCTGCCTCACAGGGAGAAGGAAGGAGGCCCCAATTCCAACCAAGTCCCCCCTGGAGGCGGTAGGATGAAAACTACAAAAAAAAAATTTATAAGAACAATGCCACTGCACAGAGAAGGCAAAGGCCAGAGAGAAGAGGACAGGAGGGCTCCAATCTCCTGCCCCCAGCCAGAAGACAGCCCAAAACTCTGACCAGGGTACACTACATCTATCGCTCAATTTAAGCAAAAGTAATACTGAAATGACAAACAATAAATAAGAGCATCAACTTAATACACAAAAATCAACGGATCTAGGATAGACCACAGATTTTGCCTGTAGATTAGACTCATGATTGGGGACAAATACACCTCATACATCACTATATGTCAAAAACTCAGGTAACGGAGGTTCACCAATCACGTCCCTGGTCAGACTTGTAACATTTAATTAAGGAAAAAGAATTGTCTACATAAATTAACTAAGCCTGGGTGATTCTCACCACTGGTAGAGAGTTAAAATTTGCTTGACGATTAGTCTTCCTTAGAATAAATAAATGAAGGACTTAACAAATTACCATGTTACTAACAGTTACTTAAATATCCAACTCGTAATCATTGAGGTAACTTGGTAGTTTCACCTTTCTTCCTACCCTTGTCACCTTGTTGTCTTTACTAACATTTGTGGTGGGAGCCTGTGGCTCTGACTGATCCTCAGGAATTTCCATCTGAAGATTCAACCTCGGGACTTGTACCTGCATAGGAATGTTTACATTACCATCCCCACCTTCACCCAAGTTATAGGGTGAGCTAAAGGGCTTCAACCAATTATAGTGAAGTATCTTGGCAGGTTTATTCAAGTTACTCAAATCTTGCAACTGATATGTCGCACCATTATTCATCACTCTGGATACCCTAAATGGACCATTCCAACGGGCTGCAAGCTTATCTCTCTGTTTAGCCGGATCATCTATCCAAACTAAGTCACCAATAGTGTATGGCTGAAACCTACTTTTGGAGTTAAAGTAATCAGCCTGTCTTGCTTGACATTTGACAAGTTCCTGACCTACAAGATAACTTGCACGCTTCATACGCTTTGTGACTTCATCTACAAAATCATCATATGAAGTGGGAACTGAATGGGAACTAGCAATACCACCAAACATGGTTTCAATTGGCATTCGTGCTTCCCTACCATGAGCTAAGAAGAATGGTGAGTATCCTGTGCTTGAGTGTACACTAGTATTATAGGAGAATGCAATGTGGCTAAGCATCTTGTCCCATTGACCACCAACGGTGAATAATCTCTTACTCAGTTCATTCTTCAAAGTTCGATTAAACCTTTCCACCTGACCATCACATTGGGGATGATAGGGACTGGTTCTAGTCTTAACAATTCCCATGAGCTTACACAATTTCCTCATTAGATGAGACTCAAATTGACTACCTTGATCTGTGTGCAAAATTTCTGGAATACCATGTTCACAAAAATAATTGTCAAATAGACATTGCGCCACTGTCTCAGCAGTTTGGTTAGGCATAGCATACAAGTTAATATATTTGGTAAAGTAATCTGTCACTACCAAAACATATCTATTTCCACTGGAAGAACACGGTAATTCTGTAATATCAGCAGCCACTCTTTCAAAAGGCTTACTAGTCACCATAGGCTGCAAAGGAGCTCTAAATGGTGGATTAGGTTGTCTTTTAGCTTCACATGCAATACATTTCTTGCAGTACTCTTGGATATCTCTAATCATATATGGCCAATAACAGCTTTGTTCAGCTCTTGCACATGTTCTCTTAACACTAAAGTGACCACATAATGGACTTCCATGTAGCTGTTTTAGTACCTCAGGTACCAAGGCACCAGGGATAACAACCTGCAGTTTGTCTTCTACTCTTTTACATAACAGGCCATTGTGAATTTCAAGATCATCAAATGCATGCCATAGTTTTCTCAAACATGGACTACCATATTTAACCTCACTAAATGGTGGTTTTTCACCCAGTTCACACCATTCAAACACAGTAAATATATCCAAGTCTTGTCTTTGATGACACAACACATCTTGTGTGCTAATGTCACTACAAATATCATTTTGCATGCTCAAATTTGGCATCGTAAATAGTTGCTCAGAGCATTCATATGGATCGACACCCACACTAAAAATACTATTCAGTTCAATGCTCTGACATTCTGAGCCTATTGATTTCATCGGGTCGGCAACCTTACTCTCATGCTGTTTTACATCATCTTGTCCTAATTCTGGCAAGCGCGAGAGGGCATCTGCATTCAAATGCTTCTTTCCCTCCTTATAGATTATTTCCCAATCAAGAGGGTCTAATTCAGTCATCCACCTAGCCCTTCGACCTGTACCGTCATTCTCTAAGGATAAGGTCCTGAGACCCTTTAAAGGCTTGTGGTCTGTTATGATCAGGAAATGATTTGAACACAGGTAGTGTTTAAAATGTCTAATGGACCAAACTATAGCCCATAATTCTCGGTCAAATGTAGACCATCTCTGTTGATTCTGGGTTAAAGTGCTACTAGCATACGCTATCACTCTTTCCTTACTATCCTGCACTTGTGCCAGGACTGAACCTACAGCCGACTGAGAAGCATCAGTGTAGAGTTTGAACTCTGAGTCAAAATTAGGAAATGCCATTACAGGTGGGTTGATCAACACCTGCTTAAAGTACTGGAAAGATTCCTCGCATTGTTCATTCCAATTAAAAGGAACATCCTTCTTTGTAAGTTCATGTAAGGGTGCTGCCTTTCTTGCAAAATTCTTTACAAACCTACGATAATAAGAACTCAAACCCGAAAATGACCTAACCTCCGTAACACTTCTAGGGGTTGGCCAATGAAGAATTTTCTCCACGTTCTTAGGATTAGGTTTGATACCATCTTTGGATATCACATGACCTAGAAATGTCACTTGATTCTGAAAGAAGTGACACTTACTTGGCTTAAGCTTAAGGTTTGCCTTGCGCAATCTTGTGAACACATCCCGTAAATTGTTCATTTTGTCTTGAAAATCCTTTCCAAAAACCACTATGTCATCAATGTAGACCAGAGCCTTCGACCAATGCAAACCATGTAATACTACTTCCATTAGCCTTTGAAATGTTGAAGATGAATTTGTAAGGCCCATAGGCATAACCTTAAATTGGTACAAACTATCGCCAGTGGTGAAGGCAGTTTTCTCTTTGTCTTCAGGACTCATTTCTACTTGCCAGAACCCACTGGATAAATCCAGGGCACTAAACATTGTGTTACCTGACAAAGCATCTATGGTATCATCTGTTCTAGGCAAGGGGTGAGAATCCTTTATTGTCACACTGTTCAGTTTTCTGTAATCTACACAAAACCTATACGTACCATCTTTCTTTTTGACCATCACAATCGGAGAGGACCAGGGGCTAAAGCTCTCCTCAATAAGGTCATTGTCCAGCAGGTTATCACACTGCTTTTGAATTTCCTCCCTGATTTTTGGGCTAGATCTATATGCTCGTTGTTTTACAGGGGGGTATCTCAAGTCTTAATGGCATGGGAGACTACATCTGTTCTACCAAAATCAGTATTATTCTTGCTAAAGATATCACTGAACTCCTCTAGCAAGGCTTTTGCTTCATGGACTTCATCTGTTGTAAGATCAGTTTCAGACAGATCAAATTGTAAGGGATTGTCATCACTTTCAGCAGGGTAGGGGGGCTCTACCTCAGGTTAACCATCATCGACCAATGAGTATAAGTCTTCCGGGTCACCTGTGATTACATAACCATGACCCAGCCTGGTCCCTTCTGGCAAGTGATTATTAGAATCCGATACATTCATTACCAATACACATGCTTTTCCATTTCTTACTGTAGTAATAACCCTGGCAGGTGTAACTCCAATGCACTCCTTAAGATCCAGAGGCTCAAATATAACATCAATATTCTCAGGTAAATTCTCATCAAATGCTACTGGAATAATGCATTCTGAATTTGGACAAATGTCCACTGACTTGTTAACAAACATATTACAAATACCAGGAATAGCCTTGGCTTTAGAAATGAAAGGAATTTCCTCGCCGTTCTGGAAAACAACCTGTTCACTTCCTATACTCACACCAACATTGAATTCAGCCATAAAATTGCATCCAATAATTAATTTCTGACGCATACCCTTAACAACCAGAAATTTTCCCAAATATGAACCTTTGCCTATGGATAGGTTGAGTTCTACAAAACCAGTCACAGGTAAAATATCACCTGTGGGGGAATATACTGTCAAATGAGTTTCTACAAGAGGTATCACTTTAAGAGCTGTATGACTCTGACGAAAACCATCATCAATTACAGAGACTGTTGCACCTGTGTCCACTAATGCATTAGCAGCTACCCCATTCACATTTACTTTAATGTAGGGCAGTGCTTTACCACTTGTCAAAATTGAGTTAGTACTTGGCACATTTTCATTTGAGGGGACAACTTCAATTCTAGCTGATGAATGTCCCACATCACCAGCTACATCTCGTTTAAATCAGCCCCTACATTAGTAGACTGGGGGGTTTTCTCCTCGAAACTAACCCTCCTAGGACTGCTATTACGTCTACTAGGTGTACTGTCCCTGGACCTGAACCCTCTGGGGTTGGGACTCGGAGACCGATATCTGTAATCTCTCATCGGAGATCTCCAACGTGACTCACCCCCATGCATATGACCACGTCCTGGGGAATCTGACTTCCAAAATCTGGGCTTACCCTTGTCGTCATTGGGGACTGACGGACTACGCCCACGATTGTATTCATTAGGCCTTGGCCCGTACCTAAATGGACTACGACCTCTGTTGTAGTTCTGATAACTGACAGACTCTTTCACAAGCTTTGTTAAATTCTTAACTTGTTCTGCCAACTCTGCTAAACCATTAGCACATGCATTGTCCTCCTTCAAAGTCATTGAAGTGACCGTACCAGGTGTCGAGGCACGCTCAACATATGAAGGACGCCCAAATTGACTACCAACAGGATAATAATGGGAAGGGGGAATAAAAATATTTGGTGAAGGACCATGTAATTTACTTGCCTCCATGGCCCGTTCCACTTGCATAGCGATTCTCATAGCATCTGCTAAATTCCTTGCCCCGTGCTCATGGCACTTCTGTACTAAATTAATGTCTAATCCCGCCAAAAATCTACGATAGGTTTCTTCTTCTCTCGCTCTACAATCATATTCTGGGAAGGCCTCCGACACTAATCGTGTCAATTCTGCAGCATAAACTTCAAGGGCCTCCCCTGGATATCTTGGCCTAGCATTAACAAAGGACTGAAAATTTACTATGATCTGCCTTTGCCCAAAGACATCCTTCATCCTTTTCTTTGTAGCTGCATAATCAGCCTTTACTTCAGGGGGTAAACTATCCCAAAAACTAAATGCCGCCCCACCCAGTCGGGATGGTAAGAGCTTGGCTAGGTCTGCACCTACACCATTGGGAGCAGCATCTAAAGCAACCTCCATTCTCCTACACCATTGCATAAAATCCTCATTACCTGAGCCCAAAAAGTGTGGGGGTAATTCTACCTTAAAGCCTGATAATTGTGGTTGAGGTTGGGCCATGTTATTGTTACTTACAATATCAGCTTCGCTATCAATATCAGCATTAAGTTTTGAAGAATTGGCTCTAGTATGGTAATGATGGTTAAGCATGAAGGAAATTCAATGAACAGTTCAATAAATAGGCCTAGGCCTATATCGAAATGTGGTAAACAATAGTAAAAATAATATCACCAAACGATCTGCAATTGCAAAGTAGGCTACCCAGTGTGAAGTACATCAACCCAAGGCTTGGTATTCGTAGTGGACCTCTATGGTGTATCACGGTAGGCTGCTTGGTTAGGCTGTTGTGACGTCATGGACCTCTACTATAAGCACTACACGTTAGGCTGTCCTATACTAAGCCTAAGCTATACTTTGACGCCTAACGTTGGCTGCGTCGTCTGATTGGTGTCCTCTCTACGTGGCCTATACTATCTAAACGTCGTTGTTGAACCCTAAATTTTTTTTTTAACGGGATCTCCTAAACTAAACTAGACTTAGGCTACCTAGGCTAGGCTAATAGTAATACTGGAATACTAAATCTAACGTTACACCGTTGATTACCGACGAACAGAAGTTAGTCCTCTAACTGGAACAGGAATTCAATTTGGTTCAGGAACATCATTGGAAGCGACCGTCTCAATTTGGTTCAGCTTACCAAGGTTGATTAATTGGACGAAGGAAGTTACCGTAGCCGGATCCGTTTCTGTTTCTGTGGGGCCAATTTGTGAGTGCTGTTGGACTGTGGGGTATGTCAAAACAAAGGTTTTTGATCTTGAATTCAGCACACGCCGGGCAATGACAATTGCGAACGATGTTCGCTACAAAATATTTGTTCAGTTTGCTGTAGTCACGGAGTTTTAATCTAAAATTTCTATAATTTTGTTCTGTTTGTAAATGATGACGTCCTGTGACTGGATTTATCCCAAGTCTTAAAAATTGAATGTCAATTGAACGATGAAACTGATGGTTGTAAGCTGCGTAAATACTGGACGAGGAAAATTGAAGTATGTTGGACGACCTTAAAATCGATGCGGTAAGCAGTTCTTCGTTAAATAAGATATATCCTGCCAATCGTAAAAGAGCGGTGACATCCGTGTGTGGCGGTAATTTGTAAGAGTTAGGATTATTTGCAAGTTCCAATAAAATGCGAAATGATGGGACTGGGTCGTCGACTGGAAAGTATAAGTGTTCTCTCAGGAAAAAGTATTGAAAGTTTTGTGATTTCGGGTTGAAATAGTTGTTGACCTTCAATAAATTTGTAAAGTCCTCCGGCGAAAGAGTTACGCAAATTCCATTATTAATTGAGAGTTCCATTAAAAATTTTGCTGAGTAGTTTGATGGAGTGTTGCGGTCCGAAGAGCTCGCTGCCACCAAATTATGTAAGGCCGATTTTCAGACGATGAGTAGCGTGCGGGCCTCACACAAAGTTGACTGAGTCCGAGCGGAAAAATATCGACAGGAGAATCCAGAAAAATGGAGAGAAACGTTTCTTGAAGGTTCACAATATTTTATTGGCCCTTTTTGATAACAAACTCGAACAGAATACAGGAATACAAGGTGATCGGGAACAATTTTATGAGAGAGTCCTAAATACGGGTCTGGTTGAGCTGATGTCTAAAATCAAACTGATTACAAATCTTACTTCGGGCTCCGACGCTCAGAAATCCTGAGAGCCCGCCAAAAGCTTAACACATACTGATTGGCTAAAGCAATAACGTCATACGCATAAATTATAATAACACTCTGTGAATGGTTAGATCATACATGAGATCACGCAATGTCAGCGCACAGCTGGCGTGCGCGTCTTTCCAAGCATTCTATCTCAATAACACTCTGACAGCTCTCTGACGCGTGATTTACTTGGCAAGGAGCCAAGCCCAAGCAGCGAGAAGTCTGACGATCCTGACCTTGAGCGTGACCTTCAGCTCATAGTGCAAATAGCATACAACACAACCCAATTCGTAAGTGTAATAGCAGAACACATACGGAAAATATTTCAGTTTGCAGAACAACTAATAATACGTCTCACATTGTTACTATCCTAACACATTGTCTGTGTCAGTGTTTGTGTGAGCCTAACCTTACCTGTTCATTTGTGTTTTGTCGTAGGCCATTGTGTAAAGCCTAACAGTTATATTTAGGCTTTTACTCTGCAAGTCTAAGGTTAGGGGCCTTAGTCAGCTTCTAAGTTAATATTCTAACGTTAACTTTAGGCCTATAGCCCAACGTTAGGCTAGCTACAGTATCACCTAGTTAACTTACTAGAGGGTCTAGGCTAGTTTTCTTTATATTATTAGGCCTAGGTCTAGCCAATACTTGAGGCTTTAGCTTACAGGGGTTAGCTACTGTAGCTCTTACTTTCCTTCATTGCTAACTTTTTAGATTTATTGTATTGTTGCCTGTTCCCGTACTGTACCTTTTTGTTGATTAGGCTACCTATGGCTGAAGACCAACTTATTTGTTGTGATGATTGTGGTATGTGGGCTGAGTTTGTTAATTTGGGCCTAAATTGCACATTTGAAGAAGCATCTAGAGATACCTTTGTTTTTGTTTGTCAGAAGTGTAACCGCCTAAAAGAACTTGAAGGACTTTTGGCTGCTGCTGACAGCTCAAACGGGTGGGTTTCAGTACAGAAAGGTAGAAAACCTGTTGAAATTGTTGAGGGGTGTCCCGCTGTTGAGACGTCAAATTCTTTTTCGGGATTATCAGTGGAGGATATTGTTCAGGAGGTTGTAGAAGAATCAAAGGAGAGGGACTTTGGTATTTCTGGTGGTCTGTGGGAGGGTGAAAAGGCTAAGGGTAAGGTACTGTTTGTTGGGGACTCCATTACTCGGTATACTGATAGGGAATTTTGTATGAGGGACCGAAGGAACAGGGTAAGGATTTGTCTCCCGGGTGCTAGAATTGAGGACATCTCGGCCAGAGTTAGCAAAATTGTTGGGGACGAGGAAGTTGTAGCTGTGCAAGTGGGCACTAATAATCTCAGTCGGGACAATCAAATTTCACTTAGGTCAAAGTATAAGGAACTGATTTGTAGGCTAAAGTCGACACGTTCGAAAGGGGTTGTTTGTGGTATTCTCCCTCGGTTTGATAGGAAGGTCTCTTGGGGCAAAATTCTGGGATTTAATAAGTGGTTGAAAAACGAGTGTGCTCTTGAGGGTTTTCTCTTTGTTGATACCTGGGCTGGTTTTGTAAATAGGAGGGATCTTTTTGCTAAAGATGGGTTGCACTTGTCGAGCATAGGGGCTAATGAGCTGGGTAGGCTGGTTTCTAGGGCTGTTGATTCGCAGGTGTCAAACTAGAGTCAGGGGTGAGGTCAGCCAAGAATGGGGGGGGGTTTCTGAGTTTTATTGTGCTCATAGTGATTGTGTTAGTAACAAGGGGAAACATGTAAATAGGGCAGTTTGTGGAATGAAGGTCATGTTTGCCAATGTTCGCAGCCTTTTCAATAAGTTCAGTGAGTTCCTTGCTCATATTTCCATAGACAATCCAGACATAGTTGGGGTTACTGAAACTTGGCTCCATATTGATATCAGCAACTCTGAAATTCATGTTCCTGGGTACAAAATTTTCAGGCAGGATAGGGCTGATACTGTCTATGGTAGGGGTGGAGGGGTTTTACTGTATGTTAAGGATAGCATAAATTGTGTTGATGTCACCAACAAGTTTTCTTCAGGATTTTCTAACTGCTTGTGGTGTAAAATTAGTTTTGGCAATGAGTCTTGCACTCCTTTAGTTGTTGGTATTATTTATCGTTCACCAAATTCTTGTGCTGATAATAATCAGAGTTTGTTCGAAAGTTTTAGGATAGTTTCTTCGAAAAGGGCAGTTGTGTTTGGTGATTTCAACTTTCCTGATATTGACTGGCATTCATGTACTAGTGGGTCATATGGGAGGGATTTTCTCGAGGCAGTGTCTGATGATTTCTTAACCCAGCATGTTCTGTTTCCCACTCGTGAGGACAATTGTCTGGATTTGGTACTAAGTACTGATGAAAACATGGTTAGAAATGTAGCTAGTGGTGGTAAGATAGGATCTAGTGACCATGACCTCATAAGTTTTGAGTTACTTTGTTTCAGCAAACTTCAAGGTAGTGACAAAACTGTTTTAGATTTCAGCAAGGCTAACTTTACTCATGCTAAAGAGCTTCTTACCATAGATTGGGTTGCACGTTTGTGTCACTTAGGTCCTGCTGAAGCATGGAGTGTCTTTCGTAATATAGTTACTGACACTACAAAGTTGTGTATCCCACTCAAGAAAGCTGTGGGTAAAAATAGGCCAATCTGGATGTCTAGAGAGGTACTTAGAGCAGCCAGGAAGAAACGTAAGTGCTGGCGTCGATATAGGGTCAGTAAGAATTCTGATGACTTTGCAGTCTACAAGAAGCAGGAACTCTTAGTTAAAAATTTGGTTATTGACACTTAAGCTAAGTTTGAAAAGCAATTGGCCAAGGAAGTTAAGGTAAATCCAAAATCTTTTCATGCCTATGTCAGGTCTAAGCAGAAGGTTAAGGAGGGCGTTGGGCCTCTCCAAGGTAATGAAGGCACACTAGTTACTGATCATCAGGATATGGCTAATTTGTTAAATGATTATTTCGCATCTGTTTTTACCAAGGAATCATCAGTTTTGGGGACTTGTAGGGATTCTGATAATTCTTCTTTAGTTAGTGATGTTGTCTTCTCTGAAGAGTTGGTTTGTAATAAGTTGAAGAGTTTAAAAGCTAGTAAGGCCCCTGGGCCTGATGGGATCCATCCTGCCATTTTCCATGAATGCTCCGAGATTTTGTCAGTTCCTCTTTGCATTATTTTTCAGAAGTTTCTGGATTCAAACTTTGTACCTGCTGACTGGCGGATTGCTAATGTTACTCCAATTTTCAAAAAGGGGGATCGGAGCTTGCCTTGCAATTATAGGCCGGTCAGTTTAACCAGTGTTGTGTGCAAAGTTATGGAATCTGTAATCAAGGATTGTTTGCTTAAATATCTTTTAGATAAAGGGTTACTCAATTTGTCACAGCATGGTTTTTTACCGAGTAGATCTTGTGTTACTAATTTACTAAGCTTTCTTGGGGATGTTTCCTTATCTCTTGACTGTGGTCACAGTGTTGATGTCATTTACCTTGATTTTTCAAAAGCCTTTGATAAAGTTCCATTAGGAAGACTTATGGTTAAACTACATAGGTTAGGCATCAAGGGCAGTTGTGCTAACTGGATAAATTCATGGCTCAATGGTAGATCTCAGAGAGTTGTTGTTAATGGCAATTTCTCTTCTTGGAAAGAAGTTACAAGTGGAGTTCCACAGGGTTCTGTTCTTGGCCCGCTTCTTTTCTTAATTTTCATCAATGATATTGATAGCTCTCTCACATCTAGTATTAGTAAGTTTGCTGATGATACTAAGCTCTATAGGAAAGTTAGTGATAAGGATGATGCCTCATTACTGCAAAAAGACTTGGACAGATTATTTTCATGGTCTCAGACTTGGCAAATGTCTTTTAATGCAGATAAGTGCAAAGTCCTTCACTTTGGTCCTAAAAATTTCAGCTATGATTATAACATGAATGGTAGTATTCTGAGTGATGTGACTTTTGAGAAGGATCTGGGTGTAGTTATTACAGGTGATTTAAAGCCATCTAGACAGTGTGCAGCTGCTGCTGCCAGGGCTAATAGGGTGCTTGGATTGATCAAGAGGAATTTCAGTACTTTTAGTAAAAAAATTGTACTAAATCTGTATAAGCAGTTGGTAAGACCCCACCTCGACTATGCAGCCCAGGCTTGGAGTCCCTTCTATGAAAAGGACAAGCTTCTTTTAGAGCAAGTTCAGAGGAGAGCCACTCGCCTTATACCCGAGGTGAGACACCTACCTTATCATGTTAGACTTAAGCATCTTGGGCTTACCACCCTGGAGTTGAGAAGGATTAGGGGGGACATGCTTCAGGTGTACAAATTTCTCTCTGAAAGGAATCCTTTGTCCTCTTGCAATTATTTAAAGGTTCAATGTAATTCTCGCGTTCGAGGCCATTGTAAGAAGCTAGTTAAGAATTTTGCAAGGCTCGACATAAGGAAGTTCAGCTTTTCTCATAGAGTTGTTAACGAGTGGAATAGTCTGCCTGAGTGGGTAGTTAACTCCACATCAGTGCACTGCTTTAAGGTTAACATTGACAAGTTCTTCCATAAGTGTGGTAGAATCTAATTGTGCTGGGCTCGTTTGGTGTTGGGTGGTTCTTTGTTTTCAGTTAAGGTTGTATGGACTTCAGGGCATCTTATGGGGCCTTAGCCCTCCTTTGCCCTTTAACCTGTTATGTTATGTTATGTTATGTTATGTTAAACTGTGTGAGGTAGTTGTACGTAAACTGTATAGGTACACTGTCAAACTGATTTCTATGATTAGGGAGCTGTTCCCCGCTGTAATGGACTTTGTACTATACAAGTGCTTTTTACAGTTGTACATTAAAATATTTATCAAAAGTCATGTGTATTGAATGCGTATTTCTTCTGACAGTAACTGTCTACAACGTATTTCTAAAGCATTGTTGTATGCTGCCAATTGAATGTGACTACCCATTACACTGTACTATTCTTATGAGGTTAACTTTACCGTTTCCCCCTTCTCTCCATTAAAGCTGCCATGCATTATAGGAGCAAATCAGCAACGGATGGGGAATATATATGCCTAGCTCCCCCCCCCCCCTTCCTATGGGCTCCGTTGATTTTCACATTTCCGCACAAGTCTTTTACTGTTATGTCCATGGGTTGTCCGATCCCCATCTCTTTATTGAGAGCTGTTACTTGTAGACCTGATTAGGATCATAAACTAAATTTATTTTGACCCTCACAAAATAATGACAAGTGCTTTTTATACATATCTCTATGATAAACTACTAAAAATGCATTAAAAGTAGGCTACACGTTCACATAAAGCGTTTTAACGTTAAAAATCGTCGTTAAAAAGAAAGTCGTCGTTAGCTTTACATTTGTGATGATACAATTATAGTGAACACAATGTCAGTGCTGACTAAGAAACATGTCATGTTTTCCTTGTGTTAAGACTTATTAGCAATATGCTCCCAGGGTTCAATCAGGGAGCTGCTTCCTCTAACACACCATGGTTGTCATTTTATTTAACTGTAGCGGCAATATTATGCGCAGAATTGAAGCCAGTTTTACCCCTTGCTAAGTTACAAAAATATACTTTGGGGCTAACAATTGTGACCAGGGGGTCTACATGACACTCATATTATCTTTAAGCTAGCCTTATTACTTACCACACTATGGATATTGAAACATCCAAACTATTTGGTAGTGTCCGTTATGTTGATGGAATTTAACGTACAGGTATAGTCAATGGTAAATGGGGCCTCCGTGATAGCTAGAGCGATGGGAGATGGTAACATTTAACAAAGGGAGCGGATGGCGATTAACCTGAAATTTTCCCCAATTTGCCCAAAAACCATGACATGAAACCCTGCCCTGAAATCCGGCCTTAGCCACTCTTTTCTCTGGGTTGGGTTGATTGCCGCTATTAATGCACTGCCTCAGACGCCTTCGGTTAGAACTGTTTTGATTGTCTGTTAGAGTTAAGCCATGTTAACCAGAACGAAAGGGACATGAACAACTGCCCTATTATGCTATTCCTAACCTGAACATTACTTTCCAGCATAATTTCTATGAAATTTAGAGAAAATTCTTCTGCCGGACCGTTCTATAGTTGATATTTTAAATGCTGAACTAGACAATAAGTGAAAGAATACTTGATAAAGGAGGTGCTTTTTCAGAGACCATGACTTTTGTGTATCTTTTAAGTTAAAATCAAAGAGTTTCGTTCCAATTAATAACACCTTACTGTCATTACAACTTATTAACTTATAGGAATATCAAAAGCTACTAAAAGATAAATAGCCGCACCAAACATTTGACTGTACATTTCTGGACTGCATCTGATGTTTATCCTACATTGCTTTATTTTGAGGGAGTTAAGAATATGATATTCAGAAATATCTTTGCTCGTACATTAAAGTGAAATATTGCGTTTGTTTTACAGAAAATTGTGATACCTTTTTAAACTAATATTAACAGATACAGAATGACAGATAATTTCAAAATGAGAAAGTACGGTAGCCTTCTTTCAAGAAATATGGCTCTCACAGGAAAGTAATTCGGTTATTTGTTGCACAAAAGTAATTTGTTCACCCAAACTTTCAAGGATTCAAATGAGCAACACCATTACTCTTTTAATGCATAATACTCTGATGAGATAAAGTTATTGCTCGAGTTTATTTGGTGAGACTGAATGGTTTAATAATGATTTCAGGTATTTTCTTTCGTATTCCATCTTGGTTTATTTAGTGAACGCCAATATTTCCCTTTAAATCAGGCCATTAAAGGTCTTTGGGTCATGTGACCAAAGCAGTTGTTTTACTCAGTAATGTTTAGCGTTAAGATCATTTGATGGAAAATCCCGTTAGGATTATTTGAATATCTTTTATCGTTCTCAAGATATCTTCTTCAAAGTTAAACCATTTCGAAATTGCTCATTAGCTATGCAAAAATTATGATGTGGATTGTTGCACAATTTCTTTTATTACTCCTTTATAAAATTATCTGTTCATTACTTACTAGCTACTTTCTAGTTTAATGATGGATGTAAACATTTCAAAGAGGTAAATAGCTACTTCTCAGAACAAACCCTCAAGCTATCCCCACAACGTTATAAGCTGTCCTTGAAATGAAGGGATCTGAACAACAGGAAAGAATAACATAAAAACCTGTTGCATGAGTCCCCTCAGTGCACGACACAAATTTGCACAAGTAACTCATGCTTATTCCATGATGTAAGTGTAAAACCACAATTTTTCTTGTAACATGGTCTCAATATTTGTGGATGTTGGATAAGTATCGGGGCATTTTTCAACGTTTTGAATGTTTTTACATCAAATAAACAGTATTCACAACGCATTTTCATCTTCACAGACCTTTGACTACGTCATCTATATCGGAAAACAGGTCTAAAATGGGTGATAATATACTATTTTCATTCTCAAAAGGGACACATGTTAACCATTTTTAGAAAAGTGTTTGGGGGCACGTGTCCCCAGTGCCCCGGTTCCTAACACCCCTGAGAAGAGTACATGCTTATACACAGACTACATTCACCCTCGAAGATCATTAGCTCCAAATTTTGACTTTCTAGTTCTCAATGTTTCGATTTACTTAAAGCCAGCTACGTTAAAAAACGATAATTCAATTACCTTTGATACTTCCTATGTTATTTTCAGACTTTGAAGCAAGGCCCGTAGCCAAGGGGGAAGGAGGAAGAGGTCAGCCGGAGAAACCCCCTGGAAAAGATTGATCAAAAATTGCATTGCCTTAATGAATTTTAGTGTATCTCTCCCCTGAATATTTTTTCGCCCCTAGAAAATCCCCCTTCAGTACCTAACTAAGCCCATGCTTTGTAGTAAGACTTTGTTTTATAAATGCACTGGAAATATTCAAATTGTATTTTACCTTGAAGTAATCGCATGCGGCTACCAAGAGCTTTTCGTCAGGCAAGCTTTGTCTTTCAGGTCAATACGAATGTATTATGCATGTGAGATAATCTGTGTAATCTGTAGAATATGCACAGTCTTTATAACGCACTATTTATGAATAGGACATGGTGTAGACTGCTGTATGTGCGTGTGTTTCCGGTGAAAGACTATGACAATGTCACTTGACTATGCTATGTTAATGGTAGCCTAAAACTCACAAGCTTTACTACACCTGAACAAGTGAAAACAAGGTAAGCTAATATTCTTTTAGTACGGAAGCCCAGTCTGGAGGAAATAGTTTTATTTTCTGTTCCGATAAAAATTATTATGTTGTTTCCGAAAATTATTTTGGTTTTTGGTTTTCCTGAAATACTTTTTCGTTTTCGGAAAATTATTTTTCTCTTTCCTGGATTGCTGTGCCTGCATGTACGCATAAAGTGATCTTGCTCGTGACTATTTTTTAGAATATTGATGAGACTGTTACATTAAACTTGTTTCCTATTCAAGGGACTTGAATAATTTTACCCACCCCCCCCCCCGAGTTTTTTCTTTCTAGTGCTATCAGGCTAAAATCACGTAAATTTTTTCTATGTTTGAATACATACACATGCCACAATGGTTGTGACCGGGAGTAACGCTTGAAACCAGGTTGTCTTCTTTAAATGTAATTTTCAATCTGTATCTTTCCAAACCGTGGATCTTTCTCCACAATAGCAATTACGAAGGATTGTGTGATAGAGTTTTGGTACTAGTCGTTTCTTATCAATGTGATATTTTACGCGTGGCCAAAAACGACGAGTATCAAACACTCTATCCCAACAATGCTTTGCAAATGCGTTTTAGAAGAGGGCCCCTATCACATCGATTGCAGTAATGAGTGATGCGTGATCATATGATGCGGCTCCTGACATGACTACCTTTAATTACACTCTCTGCTAATTTGCTATTTGTTATATCACGAACAGGGACGTCGCCAGGAATTTGTCAGGGGGGGGGCGAAGCCCATAGACAGACTCTCAGCGACTCCGCGTCACCGTGGGTTGGCGTGTAGCGCAAGAAAATTTTGAGCCAAAATACCTCCCAGATAGCTGGAAATGGCCCTTCCCAGGCCTATTTACCCCATTGGGGGGGGGGGTGGGGGGGGGGGGGGGTGGGGGGGGGGGGGGGTGGGGGGGGGGGGGGGTGGGGGGGGGGGGGGGTGGGGGGGGGGGGGGGTGGGGGGGGGGGGGGGTGGGGGGGGGGGGGGGTGGGGGGGGGGGGGGGTGGGGGGGGGGGGGGGTGGGGGGGGGGGGGGGTGGGGGGGGGGGGGGGTGGGGGGGGGGGGGGGTGGGGGGGGGGGGGGGTGGGGGGGGGGGGGGGTGGGGGGGGGGGGGGGTGGGGGGGGGGGGGGGTGGGGGGGGGGGGGGGTGGGGGGGGGGGGGGGTGGGGGGGGGGGGGGGTGGGGGGGGGGGGGGGTGGGGGGGGGGGGGGGTGGGGGGGGGGGGGGGTGGGGGGGGGGGGGGGTGGGGGGGGGGGGGGGTGGGGGGGGGGGGGGGTGGGGGGGGGGGGGGGTGGGGGGGGGGGGGGGTGGGGGGGGGGGGGGGTGGGGGGGGGGGGGGGTGGGGGGGGGGGGGGGTGGGGGGGAAAAAAAAAAACCCAATTCCATTGCGAGTGTCCACTTTGGGGGGATTTTCGGGTGCTATTTCCTATTCATTGATAAATGGCCCCTAAATGCACTTATACTAAAGACAACAATGGGTTTTCTATAAATTATGCACACACCACTACTTCCCTTCAAGTGCGGTATAGAGAACAGACCGGCCAGCCTGACATAGCAAAAAAGACGAGTGTGTTGGGACGTGGTTAGCTATTTCCATGATGGGCCATTCATACACAATGTATACGCAAGTAAGTGTGAAAGCGTACACCCCCCCCCCCCCACGTACGTTGTGCAAAATTGCTATACACACCTGATATTGGCGTTTAAGCAACCAAGTTAACTAACAACACAGCAGGTACGAGTTAGCAGCACATGAAGTCACAAACACACAGATATGAACCAGGGGTCAAATAGCAAACTTCCTTCCCACTACCATGCATGAATGAGCAGTGAAGGTGCACTAACAGACTAACTCATGGACGTAGAATCTGTACTCGATCCATTGAGGTGGGGGATTGTGCACTGTTTTCGGAATGTCGTCCTGGGAGAAGAACCCAAGGGTATGGGGTCCCATCTCCTTTAGAAAGTATTTTAGATGCACTTGGTGCAATATTTGAGCAAATTTTAAGCAATAAGACTGCAATTTTTTGACATTTTTACAGAGCGTTTTTGTCCTGGAAATGAGGGGGAAGGAGCCCACCACATTTTTGACAGGGGTATAGGCTTTAGTCAACCAACCCCCACCCATTCGCCGCTTATGCGTCTCAGTAATTGCATCTTTATACGTTTATCATGGATTCTACCACCTCTAGCCATCTGCTATCGAGAATCCTGCATTCTGATTGGTTAAACACTGACCTGCTTTCCACAACATACGGTCAGTAAACCTATGCACTGATAAAAATGAAGTTTTCACACATTTTCGGTGGTAGAAGAGGAATAAACTTCATTTGTCGGACTTTTATTGTCTCATAAATCGTCTGGACTCCCAATTTGCAAAATAACAGACTCGGTTTCGCCTAGTCCGCCGAATGCGATTTATTCCTTAAAGGGGAAATGCAGTCACCCCAACTTGAAGTAGTGTAGTAGACTGTCCTGTTTCATGATTGGCTCTTGAGAGTCATGTGACTATTTTTTCTCCTCAAATGTGAAATTTACAAGAAGTAACTGATTGGTTTACCTTGAATATGCAATATTAAAGTCCTAACATATTATGAAAGATACTTTGAAGAGAAATAAGAAGACAATTGTGAGATTTAGCTGTTGCTTCAAAATAAGTTTGGGGCGACTGCTCTTGACCTTTAAACAGTAATCACTGTCAGTAATATCGGGAATTTCCAGTCTGCGCTTTTCATACTTTCTTTCAGAGCACATTAGTTTTGATAGGGCCAATACAAGAGGCTCCTGAAAAATTGGAAGGGACATTGATCGCTAGGTTGCCACCACCAACAATTACTCGGAAAGGGGTGTATGGACATTAAGCACTAAAAACGTCTATGAATCACACACTCAAAAAAAAATCTACCCGATCTACTTAAAAAAATTAAGGCAAGTATGTTGCCTTAATTTTATTAAGTAATCTACACTTACAGAACATTTAAGTTTTATCAACTTGCCAACTGTACCTATTAACAACTTCATTGGAAACCTTCATGCTACTCTTCATATCCATGTTTAAACTACTTAGAAAAAGTTTTGAAATCAACATCCTGAATTCAAGTTATCAGTGTACGTTTTCATAAGTTAGTATAACTGAAATATCTGGGGTAAATTGAACTAAACGAAATAAGTGTAAACCGCTACATTCAAATGCGTTATCACCACTTAAAGACAAACATGATGTGTACTTATTTTGATAAAATAAATAGTACAAGCCTTTTTGAGTTTCTAATAGTTTAAAGAGTCTAGTAACATCTACTTCATTCACACCTGTCAAGAAAACATACTTCTCATGTGTTTACAACTACCTAAAACTAGGTGATAAGCTTTACTTCATTTGATGCAGTTTTCACTATATCCTGGTTTGAGTTATCATAACTGGAATGGCTTAGAAACCATTATGGCAATGATCAAGTCAGTGCAACTCTCAGAACAAGGTGGCATGTACTCATTGGATTACAGTATTTATAATCAGAACCTGCAAAACTACTCAATATGAACCATTAAAGTGGTAGTCCTGTGTAAAATATAAAGTACTTGCAACTTAATTCAGTCAAGAAATAACAATTAACTCATTCAACTTTTTTTGAAACTCAAAAACTTTATTAACACAAATGAAAAGAGAAGAGATCAAATATGGGTCATGTATTTGCTACCGATGTAGCCCATATAAAACTATAACCTGAATGTAAAGTGATCACAACGAGAGCAAGATGCGAAGTTCATACACTTCCTGAATATATCTCATGTAAAATAACTGTCAGTTTAAAGTGGCAACCTGTACAAATAATAGTTTGACATTTCAGCTTTCTGTATCAAGCTACCCACTGGCTCTACAATGACATACTAAACAGCACAGTACACTGCCTTTGAAATTCCAGTTTCTAAAGAATGCTACTCGGTCTCAACGCCCCTGTATCATCATGAGAACTGTATACATCTTCTGTTTGTTGCTGATATCATTTCTGATTCCAAAAGAATAATTCAAAATGTATTGCAAGCTACAGTATTACCTTTCTAATGTGTTTAACTCTCACTAACATATTTGTAACAAATAAGGGAGTAAAACAGTTGCTATAGCACTGATCTGCTTCTTTGAAGTGCAGTTTACTTTGGTGTGTACAGTAGGTACATTTTGCCTTTTAGGTACTTGTAAGCAACATTATGGTATCTGACAAAAGACTGCTGTAACTTAAAAAGTCTTGTTATTCTGTTAAAATTTTACTAAATGATCACCTGCAGTACTATGTATCAACTGATTTGTGAAAAAAAAACATACGTTTTCTTATTCCTTTCAAAATATTAGCTAATTAGTGCTACTTAGCATTAACATAACTGACAAAACGTTTAGCTAAACCTTAGACAGAGATCCCCAGCTCTTTTTCTTAATGTTAACTAACAAATCACTTAACTTTTGAGAGCTGAATGATCTTGGATTCTTCTCGCAATTAGTGTAGGTTTTCTTTGTTTTGAAAGTCTAAGCCCTCTTGGTCTGAAATGCCCTTTGAAATCTTAACACAAATAACTTGTTTTGAGTACCTTCACTGAGAAAAAGTTACCACACACATAAAGGCATTCTCAATAATAGTTTCAGTCTCAGCCACCACGCCCCAATTTCCTTCCTCAGAAAGCTGCATTGTAAAAACTATGACCTTAAGTTGATCTCTGTTAAGTATAATGGTTTCAAAGACCATTAATATCACATAGAAGCTACTTCCCAACTGTAAGATAAGATATTTTACCAGGCATAAAGGGTTTACGTATGGTCTTCTATTCCACAGAAAAGTTACATTTGATCTGAAGTTTGATGAGACTACCGCATGACCATGTATGATTTCATGGGATGTAACTCTTTGTATGAAACAGAGACCTTGCCATGAACCTTCCTGTTCTAAATTATCCAACTTGGACCAATAAATGAGACTGGCTATGAGGTTTTCATGGTTCAGGCTTTTCTCACATTACTTTTGGTACTACTCCAAGTGAGATAATATGTTATTGGAGAAGGAATCCTTCTTCCAAACCCTAAGGGCTCATTGAAGACTAATTACTTGCCTCATTCCATAACATGAGACACACTGAGACTGCAAGAGTGAAACTTTCCCAGAATGGCATTTCAGTCCTTTGTTAGATAACACCCTAGAGATAACAGCTAGCACTCTTTTTTTAGCTGAACGAACTGGAACAAAATTTTAAGTGTCTTGTTCAACAACACACTGCAATAACCTAGGAAGGACTCTCAACTTGAAAACCCTTTCCAGAATCACAATGGCACTGTTATTTTAATGTTGCATGTCTCAAATGACCTTTGACTCCTCCGAAGTAAATAACATTTACCCAATCACTATACTGGAAACCTGCATATCAAGGGTGAGAATTATCTAACTCCCCAACTCATCTTACATCATTCTAGTGATTCTACATTTTTGTTTTACATCCGCTGACCTTGAGAGACCTTTGACCTCCTAAAGATTAAGTAAAAATTAAGTCCATCTTATCACTTTTTGTGCAATCTGGTTTCATCAATAGTAAAATAGACCATTTCTTTAATGACTAAGTATAAGCAACATATTAACAGTTTTAACTTTGTGATGACTAAGTAAACAGCTAAGAAAGAAAATTACTGTACCTCTAAAAAGGAAAACAAAATCAACTACACGTAAGAAGGAAAAGAAAATTTAAAAAAAAAGATTTTGTTACATAACATGAGCACCAACTGCATTAATGACCTTTTCACTCTTCAGTTCACTTTATACCACAATCGGTTTGCATGTGCTTAGTCCCCTCCCTTGCCCCTACACCAACAGACTCACACATGTGTAAACATGGAACTGTTAAGAATTATTAATTTCTTGGGGAACTGAAAAGCCAAACCATAACCCTGCCATACTACAATGGGGGTTTCATAGTAATCCAACAAAAACGAACTACTGAAAATACAAGGGAAAGAAATGATACTTTAACATATACTTGCATGGGTACAATTCCATGCATAATCTTATTTTTTGTGTACCATGACAGCAGTTACCCTGGAGTACTGCAGCATGCCTTAGGTACTGCATTTGTCATAGAACCAATTCCTCCTGCTCAACTTTACATGATGGTTTATTTGAATGATGGTAATTTGTGACATTTACCTTTTTCAACATGTCATCTCCAAACAAGTGACCTTCAACTTAATGAATTCCAGTTCCCTGGAATTCATCACCAACTGCTGACTGTGAAGATTAATTTTATGTTTCTCCTTCAACAGCTTATCTGTACACAAGGGGACGTACACCCCTTGCAAAAACATTATGTAACCAAGTACATATAAGTAAATAAAGAACACATTTCTATCTTATTTGCACAACATAAGAAAAAAATTGACACTACACTTTCCTTAACTTCAATTTAAACATGACAATAATACCATAAAAATTACCTCAGTGTCAAGACCGTCAATAATTTTAAGAATGAAAGAATGATGGGTCTGGTACATTAATCAAAACAAGTAACACATAGTAAAAACGACCCACAACAGGAAAATATAACCTATTTTTCTTTTAACGTGTAGATAGCTGCTACAATGCTTTATACATGCAAAAGAGAAATTAATACTGTTTTTCGTTACCATGTTTGTTAAACAAAGGCATCTGTGTATAGCCTCCAAACTCCAAACACACAAATCTGAGAAGGGCATACGTAGCAGTCACTTCTTGACAAGATTAAATCACAAAAACAACTTGTTTTTTAGGGCTTGGACCTTTGGTGTAAGGTGTTCTTCATCTAGTCCCATGAAAACCTTTTGAATTACTTCAAAAAAGTACCTCGGGTTCTTTGGATAGTTCATATTTAGTGCATATATCAAACCAAAGAGCAATGCAACTGCCACTGCCAAGCTGTCAAGGTTGTTGATAACTTCAGTTCCTTCTAATGTTATCCCAACATCAGCAGGCATTTCATTTGTCACTCCTTCCCTCCTGATAATGAAGATTCCCATGGTGCGTTTCACTTCTCCTGTTATTATCTTATCCTCTTCGGAGTCCTGTAAAGAAAATAACGATATTTTCCCCTAGGTTTTCCTTCATTCATATTATCACATTACAAAAAAAAAAAAAACAGAAAGCCAAAGGCTTAGTCCTTCCTTGCCACATGGACATAAATTTAGTACTGTGGTCACAAGTTGATGGTTTCATTGTAAATTTATATACTGTTCTTAAATTAAGTTACCACGAGTAGCAAAATCAAAGTGCAAAGATCAAACAGAATGATACTGTGTTAATTAACATGACTTAGATAAGACTTTGGGCATTACATGCCAGATATAAGATCAAATCATGTTTTATAGGAAACAAATTCATGTTCATGCTTTCACAGATTGACCTCTAGGAATGTTTACACTAAAGCACGGGATTGCGGCATTCCCGAAAAAAAGTTGAGACTCCCACTAAAAAATAATTCATTATGGGGAAATTCCTGCAATGTGTTTGATACAAAGAAGTAAAAAAATGTAAAGCACCACTTGAAACATTTCAATTAATACCAGAAATATTTCAAACATTTTAAGGAAAACAGTAAAAACAGAACAAAATTTCATTCAGAAATTTCATCGTTCCGATACCCAATTTGGCAAACCTCTTCCTTTCGTACGTAACATTGCAAAGTTGAATCAACAGGCGAAGTAATAATAATATCGTAAAAACTTATGAGAGGATGCGTAAACTTGGAAATATTTCACCATTCTAATTGTCCCCGTCCCCCCATATTTTTAAAATCCCCACCAAAAATTACAAAAGGGGGAAAATCCCCCCCCCCCCCGATGTTTGGTACTAGTGCAAACACGGACCTCTGGTAAACTCCAATAACTTATGACCACCAGCGTAAACAATAAAGATAATATTACTCAATATGAGGCACCCACATGCCAAGTAGGAGTTAGATACATTTTTGCTCTTTGAGATACCATTTTTTTCCAGCTTCTCAGTTTCACCCCTGGGGACCTAAAATAAAGTTTAACCTTTACCCATGACAATAGTAATTATGCACTTAATATGTTATAGGAATTTCAAATGTCTTACCACACATAAAAACATATTCCAATATGAATATGCAAAACTACACTTTGAATAGTAAACTCCACAAGCTGTAATTTGCCATAAATTGTAAACAACAGTGTTGATGATATATAATCCTACCCTTTCTAAGAATATACATGCTTTAAAGCAACTTTTAAGTAAAGGTAAAAGTGGGCGAAAAGCCTGCATTCCCAATGCAAAATGGGACGAATTGGTAAGGAAAATGACTGCTTTTGATTGGTTGTCAAGGTTACCATGAAAGGAGTGTTTTGTTGTGTAATTGGCGAACTGCTCTACTTGAAATGGGGATTTTCTACCTAAATTATTGCCAATTATGGCTGAGGGGCAAACTTAATTGTACAGTTCCTTTTATAACAAGAAGAAACCTTGAAGGTTTATGACCCATCAAGTCACCCCTGCTCTTTAGTCTGATCCTGTTTTACAGTTTGCATAGTCCAGGGAGCAATACTGGAATGTACAACTTAATTGTCCTTGAAGATTTTTCATGGCAGGACCATTTTGGAAGATTTTGGACAAAATCATCCAAAAAGCAGTATAATATTTCAGGACATTTTTTATGCAAGATTGCTAACTTCATTTAAGAGCATGACAACAAATGTCTTAACTGCATACCTTACCTTTACATATGATCATATAGACACACACAACTAAGTCATACTGAAAAGGGTACTATACTAAACCAGATACTCTTTCACCAAGGAAGTGCTGTCCTTCATTCAAATATTGCACACTGGCCCAATAGTATTACCTCCCTCCGGGTGCTCACTGGCATATTGATATTCTGATTCTGCCAAAAAAGAGGAAAAGTTTTAGAATTTTTTGGCACAATTGATAGCAGTATTCAAAATTCCTGCTCCTTTTAAGAAATTGAATATGTGACATCAAAGAATCTTTGACATCACATATTCAATAATTTCAATTTTCAGCTGGTGTGTGCACTGGGTACATGGGCCAGCTGCAGGGTATCCAGACTATCATCTGATGATAGGGATATGGTTCAGATATGGTGAGTTTTATTATTTGACACAGAGGAGCAGATATTTGTAAAATTTGCTTCTTAAATTTTAGAGTATACCAGTTACAGTAGTTTAGGACACTGTAGGCACTCGAGTCTAAAAGACTATAAACCACGTCTGTAGGGTACCTAGCACATCACTGCAGCAACTACTTGCAAAATACCTTAAAATCATGAACAACTTGATTGAAAAGCAAGAACATCACAGCACTGCTACTTTCCTTGCCAGCTTAAATAAATTTGCTTGCTGGATAATTGACATGATGGCCAGTGCAGCCCATTAAAGATTGGTCCTAAGATTCATTGAGGGTGTAATAAATTTGACACTTTGATAGTACAAAACTAACTAACAAAAGTGCTGCCAGTCGCAGGATTAACCCTTGAGTGCACACAATTAATTGCACCCAGCCATCTGTGATTGTAGACATACTGACCAACTGTACAGGCTATTTTAGTGCATTATATGCTATTGTGAACATTTGTAAACCACTAGCTTTAGGAGTCAGCTTGTGGTTATCTTAGAACCAATTTGTGCAGTAGAGTGTTTAATGACTGCTAATGTTTCAAACTCAGGTAGATATTTAATCTCCCCTGTATTTGGCCAAAAACAGGGATCTCGGGTGGTATTACTTGTGGGCTGAGAAGATCATAATGACATAAATTTGAAAATATGCCTGCCTTAAAACATTGGGCATAGAGTGCTACAGTTCCACCAGCCTAAAGCCACACCCCCAAAAATTTACTTTTGAGGACATGTACAGAGCAATTTAGGTCAACTGAGCAAGAGCCACTTCCAGTTCAGAAAGGTCTCCTGTTAACCTGCCCAGGAGAGATAATAGAAAGTAACAATCATACTAAGGAATTTATAAGATACCAGGACTCCAGGAGCTACTTATAGGTGAAATGTGGCTCCTGTCTCCCAGTTTAATTTCATCCTTGCTTAGGGTTTTACAGGAAAGCATACTTACACCAAAATAGTTAAAAACATTATTATTCCAAAAGACTTTCTGCATAGTTTTTTCTTGCATTGCAAAGGCCTGTACAGTAGTCCTACCGAAATTTCATAGACCTCCTACATATATTACTGTCATATTAACTGCTGTGATGATAACATGATATACATGTATATACATACATATTGGTGAGCTCAAAGTCATTTAACTGGTATTATACTGCATAAATGAGGTAATATGTTAAACTTGGGTTTCAACCATTACCACATACTGCCAAATTATTTTTTATCAATGCTCTTCATTCTATCATTACCAGCAACACAAACTTTTCTGAGGGTAACTACCCAGGCATATCGGTAGAAATACTTGCTACTGTACCTCATCAAGCACTTTCATTCACTTCCTTGATCTTTTTTTGCCTTGTACTCCCCCTTTTGCCCTCATCAAAAGCTAGAAGCTTGGGGGTGTGTTTGTCCAGCTCTGCCATAAAGGATGAAATTCAAAGGTTTTGTTGTTATCCTCATGAACTCTTGCACCAATTTGATAAGAAACAAAAATGAAAAGTTAAAAACTTATGCTCATTTTGTGCATTCATTCATGCAGGACCCTTGAACCACATAACAATTGGCTTTGTGTGTGTCATCCTTCACATATAAATTCTTGCTTGCATCATTACAAAGTTTAGCCTGTCTGGGGAACATGTTTCTTGGCACAAACAGAAATGGCTAGTTAAAAACTATACATGTGAACCCTATCTTTGGCTCAACGTTCAAGAGACTGGTGGTCTACATGCCCAGGTGCATGAAAAATAGGCTCTCTGCATGTGAAAATCTGTCTGTGCATGCAAAAATTTTTTGTTCCTTTAGCATTTTCAAGGAAAAATTCAAGTTTTGTCCCATGGATTTTTTTATTTAAATTCTGCTTTGGCTGGTCTTTAACATGGACAAGGTATTTCAGTAGCACTCTTCATCTTTCCAGTTATTATGCATGAATTCACCAATATCATTAACAACATTGGCAATAAACAATTGTTTGGGATAAATATCATGTTTTTCTTCCAGTGGCCATGAAAGACTCTTAGTTGTGGTACACTGATAGACTGCCTCTGGAATTACATTCACAATATTTCTAACTAATGTTTGAAAATCTAAATTGACCATTCAGGACTGACTTTTCTCTTGGCACCAAATTAATGTGAGCTATGCACTGAGTCTGTTTGTAATTATATTAATATACTGGCTTGCATGAATGCATGTACTGCAGCCTAAATTTGTTTAGAAGTCTTCATGGCATATGCCATGGAAACTAGCAGTCTCTTTCATAGGCGTCCGGAAGGGGGCAAGGGCTCTGGAAAATCAAAAGCTTGAAAAAAAAGAAAAACTAACATCAACTCTTTTGCATGATATCGCTAGAAAATTTCCAAAGCATGAGCTTTCAAAATAGAAAATGATTAGATGCAATTCAAAAGGCCTGGGAAGCACCATTTTTAGCGATGAGGGAGGCATTCATTTCAGCCAAAATTTTCTTGGCACTTCAGGCCAAACTATGGTGGCGTGATGCTTAGAAAGTTTGCCCACAGGATTACAGCTCCTGGCTACACCCCTGTAAAAGGTGCCAACATTTAGCTGCTAAGCTCTTTTCTGGGAGTAAAACTTTCCCCTGATTTGATCAATTAAAAGTTTTGCCCCCTAATTGTTTTCTGTGGATGCCCATGGTCTCTTTCTACAGCTTTATCATCTGTATCATTAACCTAGGCCCCTAAGCTATGCATCAAGCAATTAAACACTGCTTACATGTTTACATCTTCCTGAACATTATGCACTTATCAATTGAATGATGCACCCCACTACCCCCGGGCATGGTCAGTCAAATGTGGGTCATTGACCAGTGACAGTGTAACTCACATGTCCCGTCATTGTACCAATATTGTCCCTCCACTAGAGTGACAAAGGGGTGAGTCATTTTTTCCTCAGATGTCAGTCACTTTATTGACTAAGGGTTGAGTCATTGTGGATCATTTGTTATTCAATTGTTCGAAGATCACAACCTTTCAGCATTGCTCCTCATGTACTTGTTTACTTTTGTCAGTCAGTTTGGTGACGCACATGTCGGTCAAAATCGCAAACTGTTCATCAGTTTGGTGACTGAGGGGTGTGTCATTTTACACAAATTGTCCGTCACAAAAGTGACTGAGGGGTACGTCAATGTATATGTTTTGTCAATGAAGTTGTGGACAATGACTGACCGGGGTAGTGGGGTGCGTCATTTAATTTGATAAGTGCATTATTAAGGGTGCTGGTTTGCTAAAAATGAAAAAATAATTATAACCTGTCTAGGCTACATATATACTGAATACTGTACAAAATGGCTTGATTGGACGGCTACTCCAGTGTTTGAAGCTGTCCTTCATTTGAAAAGGTATCTGTGGCTCAAACTGAATGTTGCATAGGCCTAGGCCTAGCCTAGATTCTTACCTAGGCCTAGCCTAAGTACTGCAGCTAGCCTACCTCAACTGATAGGCCTATGTACGCCTAGGACTAATGTTGTTAGTACTGGACATCAGGGGTACTAGCTTAGCAACTTAGGCTTAACGTTAGGCCTGAGTTCATACAGGTGATAATTAAATTCTAACACCAGTGCAACACGACTGCCTAAGATTCACCATTCAAAGATGGCTACTGAGGTTATTGGCAGCTAGCTAAACGCCCAAGCGACCAGCTGGTAAGAACCCACAAGCATAGGATGATGACACCATGTGCACTCTAGCTTGGCTTACTAGGCCAGGGTGATTAGCGCTGAGGATGCATATAGCCTAATTCACATGTAACTTTACAATGCTAAACAAGCTTAGGCCTAAGCCTTCGTGTCCATAGTACTAACGTTAGTAGGAGGCCTATACCCCGAAGCCTAGGCCTAACCTGGAATGTTAGCCTAGCCGCGCGTACTGTACCTGAAATGCTCAACGAACGTTTTTAAGAAGTGAAATAATTTTCATGTAAACAGTGACCACCAAAATTGTACTACAAATGGTTCCTGAAATCGTTATTATCAGGTACAATGCAAAATATTGCATGGATGACGCAGATTCTTACCGATTTTTCAATATGAGAAGATCTACTGTAAGATGAGCTTTCCCTCAGTCTCGTCGGCAGCTGAAGAGAGTTTGGCGCGCTTCTAGTAAGAACAGATGGATTCTGGCGCGCCTTGACGTGACGTAACCGGATATGATCTAGCTAGCTTGCGAGGCAAATGAACTTTACTCGCACCTGGACACTGGAAAAAACATTGGGAGTGGCAGTCTGGCAGAGTCCATATGGAGACCAGCCAATTTAGAAGGTGCTGTGCAGGCTAGAAGGCTTGTCACTCTATTATTTGCGGATCAGGCCCAAATCGACAATAACGTAACAACGATATTACCGAAAATGGAAAAGTATTTTACCTTTCATGCATGGTGCCATGCATAAACAGAAGCCAGGCTCTAAAGCGAATTAGGCCTAGAGGTGTGTCAAATGGCAAAATGAGGAAGACGATTTTCAAAAACAAAGTCTAACCAAACATGAAAAATAAGGCAATTAAATAGGGAGTTGCTATTTAGAATAGCAACTCTAAATACCAACTCCCTGGCCTAACGAACACAGGTCCTCGCTAAAGCACAGCAAGAACTTAATTGGTCTTGCTATGCAGCAATTTTACCCTTTTTAATTTGTACAACTTAGTTCACTGACAAGTACCGTAGTCATTCCTAAAGTCGGTAGTAGAAATTTGTGTGAACAAGTATGGGCGTGTTTAGGCGTATGGGTGGAGATATGAACCGCAAAGCATAACTTTGTATAGGTACAATTTTGTAAGGTCAAGTGCAAGTATTTTCACAAAGTATAGCCGAAAGGACGCGCATAATACATGCAGTCACGTGGCATAGTCTTGGCCCTTGCGAACTGTATCACGGACAAGACTTTTTGACCGGGTCGTTAGGAGATTGCACTGTAGGCCTATATGCAAAACGACGTGGCTTATCGCCAGGTTGGTAGGCCTATACTTGGCAGTGGTTTTTCGAAGTTTCATTAAGTCCTAAACAAACGACTTGTCTCATAGTTTTTGGAGATTATTGGAGCAGTTTCTGTATTGACGTTGGTTTCTGTATAACAAAGATCGACTTTTCACAATCAAGTTTAGAAAAATCTTTGTTATCCTAAAAATTGCCCGATTTTTCTCAAAAATTATGGCTTACCCGATCTCCGCTGGCAGCACCCACACCCCGGCACGTGCGCCTATCACCATAATCTTGTCGAGCCGACGTGAAATTTGATTCGCTTATTTCCTTTCCTTGTGTTGTAAATAAATGAAGAAGCATTATTCTGTACTATGATATATCTGACTGGCATGGTTACTTTTAAGTGATGAAAATGCAGTAAAATTGGATCAAAGTGGTTTAATAGCTCCTAATTACTTGATTGCTTATTTAACAAATGTTTTCAATGAATAGTATGAACATAACTAAGTTGAGTTGTTCACAGTGCTGTTTAGTTAAGTAAAGTTGATACAAAGTGATTAAGTAGATCACACTCAAGTCATTACCTGTCCAATAGACTTTATGTGATGAGTTATTACAGCTTAAATTTTTAAGGTTATACTAAATACCCCTACTATGAGTACCAATTAATTGTTCTCTTTAAGTAGATTGGACAGTTTGAATATTATAAGTGGCATTTACTAAGACAATCTAATTAATTCTACTTTACCCTAAGTTCATTTTTTTCAGTGCATTGTTGTAACGATTCATGACTCGAGTCATTAATTTTCAAAAGGAAAATGACTCGAGTTACACTGAAAGTAGTAAATGATTCGACTCTTCTGCAAAACTGAGTGACTCTTACAACACTGATAAATCAGAGAGACGAGCGGAGTGATGCCAGAGGCAATCCACTGATCTAAATGTAGGACTGACATTAGTTTTTTTTTTTTTTTTTTCTTTCTTTCTTTCTCTTTTCTCTCTTTTTTGTCCCCTGACTCTCTGGCGAAGAGCCAGGGGCGAAAAACAAACAATACTCCCGAAGAAGTTCTGCTCCCTGAAGGAGTAACAACGTCCCCAAGGGACAGTCCTACACATGTCTTACATAGGTTCTTCACGTGACGTCATTGCGTTTCAGTCCACTGAGCTATATAGATAGTTCTCAGTGACGTCACAACTGGGGTTGGCAACCGCCATGTCATAGGGCAAGCTTGTACGTACATGCCGGGGTTGCCCTATGAGATGGCTGACATATTACACGTGAAAAGCTCCCATGACGTCATGTGAGAACTATCTATAACTGGAGGACGCACGTCAATGCGGAATATGCCTCGAAATTGAAGCCGACTTGGGAGTCACGTGATGTAGGTTTAGCTTACTCAAGTCGATTACACTACCCTAGAGACGCGTATCTGAATCATTGATGTACACGCTAGAGCAATTATTTTTCACTATACTCATTACGTCTCTAGTGTTTTGTTGTATTTTCATTGAGTAGGAAATCTTTACACTATGATTGTGTGATCAAAAAGATTGTTTTTCACAAAACGTTTCTTGATTTTAGGAAGTGGTCCTGCCTATTCGAAGGGACAGCGCGGGTGACCACATTTCGAATAGTGCATCGAGCGAGACGCGTTGACTTTGTGAAATTCGCGATAGGCTAGTACCGTCATTGAAAAGTACCGACCAGGGTAGGCGCGCTTGGTTACTGACTGTCATGCATGTGCACAGATGATCTGCACAACGCGTCGAAAGCGTCTTTTTGACACAAAAAACACCAAGGCGCGTGAAGGAAAGCTAACCCCACGCGCGCATATGCACGCTTGCATTTGGGCCAATGATGTGCCTCGAATCCTCCTACACGGTACGCGTTTGGTGCTCTGTATATGTTATACGGCTATTGTGATGTAGGCCTTTTCATGAAGTTTGCTGAGGCAACTTTACCTCGGGCGCAATGGTGTATACGATAACGCGTGAAAGGGGCGCAAGTTAGCGTCTAAGAGGAAGAAGAGACGCTAAGGCTCGTTACGATGCGTTAGCATTGTACATCATTGCATCAGCGCTTTCAGTTCTAGATACGCAGTGAAATCGACTTGAGTAACTAACCTACATCACGTGACCCTCCATGATGGCTTCAAAACCTTATTTGTGGAATGATCCTTCCTAGCATATAGTTCAGTGTTTTCAGTCTGACATAACTGGTTGTCAGTGATCATGCGCAGAAGGTGTGTTATCGATACGCACGCACGGTACGGCCTTAGGTCTCATTCACACGATACGGACAAGATCGCGTGCGATTTTGGATGCGTGCGACTTGTTGTATGCAACCTTGTCGTTTGCGTGTGAATGGATGTTTTTTAGTCGAATGAAAATTATCGCACGCAACTTTGCTGGCGTGCGATTTTCTGAAAAGTTGTGCGCGATCTTGTCGTTGCATGTGAATGGATTTTTGCTTAACTTTTGTCGTGCGGGCGACCTTGTCGTTGAAAGTTAAACACTGTTTGAACTTATTGCGTGCGATTTTGGCCAGCACGACAAGTAGCTAAATAAAATGACAGACCGTTGGTCAAAGTGGGAGTGGAGAGCCTGGAAGAAGAAATGGGACGAAAAAAAGATATGAGATCAATAAAAAAAAACTAAAAACGTTACACTGAAAAGTGTGTTCATGTTGACTTATAATGTGGTAAAAAGTTAGTCGTTTCTCATTCCCCAGTGGATAAACACTCGCGTAGTCACTAGTGTGCAAAGCATATATGTATGCACTGCGGAGGCGAGTGCGTGACTCTTGAACCTGAATGAAAGTTAGGAAAGAGAGGAGTAGTAATTTTTTGACAAAGACCCTGTTTTGACAAGTTTCAAAGCTCTAATTTAGAATCAGTGCCTCAAGTGAAGACTAGTGATGATGGTTAGGGATTAAGGTTTTGGTGAGAATGTGCCAAATTTGTGGTTTGAAAAGCTATTTAGGTCTAGGCTAACCTAGAATAAGTGACTTAAATATATGGTTTAAATGAGAATTAGGTTGGAGTTTAGGGTAAGATTAGGACCAAACTTACGATTCTTGAAGATTAACGTCAGTTCCGGGCATTGATTAATACCACATTTGAATTGGTTGAGTTGGTTATTCACTATAAAGCAATGGTTTTTTGACCAGTTTTCACCCTTTTCAATATGAAGCCAGGCTTTTAAACATGGCCGTGGATCATGGGGGACGGGGGACGCGTCCCCTCACCTTTTTTGAAGGGGGGGGACATCTCAAAAAGTTTCCCCATTCTTTCAATAATATAAACATAGATTACGAATTGGACACTACATTTTAAAAGCTAAATTGCTCCCAAATATATGGCAACCATTTGCCATATATACACCTTCAAACTTCTTTTTTTTTCAAAATGGGGACACCCCTCCTCTGAGACCCCTCCCCGGGACGGCGATTCACAAATGGAAAAGTCCTCCCCCACACCTTTTAAAGATGAATCTGCAACCCTTGCAAGTAAAGGTTATATAATTTCCTCACAATAAAAAGGAATGATTGTTTCCTTAATTTTTTCAGTCTGCTGTGTTGACCTTGAAGTTAAATGGGATAGGACTTCTCCATAGGGAATGTAAACTTTGTAAATTTTCCTGTGCCTCTCATGCAAATCACATTCCGATAACATGGAATTGTTGAGGAGAAAAATTGTTGTAAAGTTAAAGAAAACAAAAGACTGTTCATTAATGTTTGGCTAGATATATAAATACACTCGCTCATACGACGACTTTTTCGGCATCCATTGCATCACATTGAATAAATCGCGTCACTCACATTGGTCGTATAGTTTGAACGCAGAAATGGTGAACTTGGAAACGATCTCTTGAAATCCTTACAAAGTCGCGCGGAACCAAAGACAAGTCGTTCACAACGCAACAACTTTGTGCGCCACGATTTTGCTTAATCTGGCGCGACAAGTCTGTGCGCAATGAAAGGTTGCGTGAGAATCCATTACACGAAAACGATTTGTTGCACGCGGTGGTTGCGTACCACAGATCGCGTGAAAAAAAATCATATCATGTGAATGAGGGCCTTAGTTTACTGTACAATTGTTGTAACAATGGACGTCTGACCATCAAAAATAGAGAGACGCGCAGCGCAGGACGTCGTGTGAAGAACCTCTATAGAGGGATTTCATGTGACGTCATGCGCGATTGTGATTTCCAGGCACTGAAGGGCAAAGGAAGCACGCAGTAAACGAACTTACAGATCCCACCCACGCCATAACCATAGGTACTACTATGACACAATGCACGTGCCCGTCAAAACCAAAGAGACGCGCGGTCTTGCCCTTCAAAATTGCGTCTAGTTGGTTAAAGTCACGTGAGGGGTTTCACGAGACGAGATCGCGCGTCTCTATGGTTTTTGAAGGGCAAGATCGCGCGTCTCTGGAGGTTTTGAAGGGCACGCGTCCATTGTGTCACGTTTTGCTGTGCGTGTGTGCTTACTGCGTGCTAATACCACACTGCATGCAATCAGAACCGGAAGCTGGCGGGTACCGTAAAGATGCTGGAATGAACAAACATCCCCAGCTCAAGATTAGCCTTCTCTTTTTCCAGTTTCCCCTTAGTGTTCAAACTAACGACAGTCATAGAACTGAGAACATGAATGAATTATCCTCGTAGAGTTTTTCTTAGGCTATGTCGATCCCACCAACCCATAACAATAAAATTACAGAGTGCTACACCAGACTCGGAAGAAGCAAAAGGATGTATTGGGATGAGATCAGCAACTCTTTGATTGCCCTCTTGTTGCAATATTACCATATTCTTATTGCAATATTTGGTTTCGTGTTGTCCTGTATAGGTCATAAGTGTACAAAGATGGTCGACTAACAAAGCTTATATTACCCAATACCGTGTATAGACAGAATGACGTATATTATCTCCACTGTTTGAATAACAACTAAACATTGTAGTCAAATGACAATATAGACTTTATTTTTTCGTTTTGATTTATTTGAAGTTTGCAAATTGAAAGAAAAAGCTTCAGACAATACCTTCTATCAGGGTTTTATGGTTTTATATGAGCGCAAATTTAAATGAATTTCAATTATGCGCGACTTGCTGAAAACTTTTCTCTAGCAGTGCTGATAATTGACAAACGGTGTGCAACCTAGTTTAACACTATCCATTGATTCTCAT